>VYZW01035480.1:1122-13166 GCA_013401315.1 Balaeniceps rex | reverse complement strand
GAAGGTTTGTATCCACAGAATTCAGTATGTTCAAAACAAAAATTCACTTAGACAAGAAGGTTGAAAAAGTGCTTTGTATTGTGAAATGACAGTAACACTCCTTTCTACACCCTTTCCTAGATGACTTGTAAAGATATAAACTATTTCCACATGCTTTTGTTTCATGTTTATTTTTCCATCACTCATCTAAAAAGAGAATTAAAATGTACAGTGAGAGTGCATGTGTTTGCATTTTGCTCTAAAATAGGAAAAATGCCTGGTTTGAAGAGTCTTCTGCAATAGCAAATATGTCACAAGGAACCTATAATTTGCTGTTATTTTTATAAACCTGATTGTAATATAGGATAGAGTTAGATATTTACTTGATTAGCAATTGCATTGGTCTTGCTGTGCCTTTAATTTCAATTAGAATAGCTGTTTGGCTAAGTAACACTTTAGGTTTTTTAGATTCTGAAAGGACATATTCAGAGGATAAAGACATGAAAGTATGTTATTTAAGTTTCCAAATATTTTGAAATTTCACTGTGGAGACACTGAATGTCACCTTCCTTTAATAACACATATTTATAACTGACACAAGTTGTAACAGTGTATTTACTGGAGTTAGAGCTTATGACAGAAAAATGGCAATTAAAGAAAAATCAGTCTGTATTAAGGACATAACTCTGTGTTTCAAAACACATGATTTACAAAAGCCTAAAGTATGCATTCCTATTAAATGCATATTCTTACACTGTAAGAATAGGATGTAACACTGAAAAATCCAACAAGCTCTTCCAATCAATAGGGCTTGCCTTGCAAAGTATCTCTCTTTTCAAATATATCAGTTTAGGGTGGAGAATAAGGAATACCAGAATACTGCATCAATATCACTTAAGTTCCCACTAGAATACACTACGCAATAGGGTAAGTTGTGTATAAATACTACATCCAGAAAATACACGTTGTATGGACAGTGAAACACAAATTCCAGATTTAATGTTAGATTCACAGGGAAATGTTAAAAACAAAGAATCAATAGTTTGAAAAATACGTAAAGATGAAAAGCAGTGCCATGAATGTAGAAAGTAGTTGGAATAAAGCATCTGCATGCTGCACACTGTCAGCACTTTTCAGTATCAAGGTACATATAAGAACAAAAAAATGGAAAGTGTAATTTGCTACTGCAGTTCTCAACATGAACAAATAACATATCCAAAAACAGCTCAAGAAAGTAATTGAAAGATGGCTGATTCCTACATAAGACACCTACATTAAAGGTCAGATAGCAAAACTACATGGGAAACTGCGGGACGTAACAGAGAGATTCCTTTATCAAGACCACGATCTTGATGAATTTGGTACAAAATACCAAACGAGAAGTCAGGTTTCTCTGCTGACATTATCAACAGAAATCAATATAATGATAATAATATGATAATATCTCAATAACTTCACAGCCTGAAAGATGCTGTCTTCCTTATGAGAATAATGACACCTGTTTACAACTTCCTTGTACCCTGTACATGCTAGCCCCCAAATCTAAGGGAGTATCATGACATAGGAATTGGAGGGGGGTGGGGGGCGTACACCCCAGTTGTCAGTAAATATTCTTCTCTTTTGACTTCATGATTTTTCAGGGGTAGGGGGAAGAAGAGGGAGATTTTTACAAAATCTGTTATTGCATAACTGATTTAAGCATCAAAGTTTCTCTAAAACTCAAAGCCTGTATCTTCATGACTGGAACAGAGACTTCAGCTGTTTTAGTGAAATGGGTAGTCTTGAGCACCACAGGAAGTACTAGAGAAATCCTAACTTCTCCCTTTTTCATTTGTGACCCTGTGGAAATACAGTATCTGAAAGAACAAGATGTGCAGATACTAAATGGTGTTTCTGGTCATGCCTACTTTGGGTGTGACTTGAGGACTATGGGAAGATACATTTCAGTTGCCTGCTCCATGCCAAGGGAGCATCAGACTACCTTTGGCAGAAGCTTCTCTCCAAAACCCAGCTCATGGAAATAGCAACCCCTCAAAGTGGCCCTCGCAGGTTGTTAGGAGACATAGCCTGACTCTTGAAATTCCCAGATCCATCTGTCAACCTAGACTGCCAATACATACAGTTCATCATGGATGATGAATACAATGTTTGCAACATTGGTATCAAAATAGCAGGGAGGAACTAGTAGGAGGGGTGTTGGTTTGTTTGTTTTTAAAGAGGCTCCTTTTTTAGTTCTTGTTTTTTTCTTAGAAATTAAACTGGGATCCATAGTGTAAATACCATCTTCTTGGCATCTCAATTTATCCTTGTGTCTTTCTCATGCCATTCCTAAACTTGGCTCAAAATTGCTGAAGTATCATCCTCTTTGTCTTCTCTCACACGTGAGTCAGGATCTCCGTATTGAATTCTACCATGAATCATCTTCAATGCACTACCTTCACATTGAGGTGACTGACTTTCATTATAGGAATGTTTAACAGGCCATTACAGGCATGCATAAAAATATAAATACATTTTCCTCTTATGTGAGCTATGATGCATTTCAGGTGTCATTCTAGACAATTAAAATTCAACTGGGTCATCCCAAAGGCCCACCTGTAAACCTGATCAAAATTTGGCTTTTGTTTTTTTAATTAACAACACACCTAGACTGGTTTTCAGGACTTCAGGAAAGTTTTGAAGAACACCTGAGATCACTAACAACATTAATCAAGATTTATATGTAATTCAAAAGAAGTTTTACCCCTAAAACATATACTACAAAATTGCACAACTTCTGTTTCAAATTGCTGTAATTAAATGCTACAGTTGCTAAGTAGCCAATGGAAATTGTGTGGAGAAAATTCCAAGATGTGGCTGGCTGCTCAGAGTGTTGACATCCGAATGCTGTAACCAGTTTTAAGCTTAGGATGAGTTCTTTAAAACAATGGTAATAATGCTCCTGGCCTCAGTGACCATGCACAGTGAGAAAATACTTCCTGCTTCTTTTCAAACTGTCTGCTTGAATCATACTAGAAACCTACATGAAACTAGTCAGAGATGAGAAGGAAAATGGCAATGACAGAGAAAGCTTGCCTGACTAATTAATGCCTTTTTGTGGTGGTTGGAAATCTAAATCTTCAAATACCCACTCCTACTCAGCCTACATACTTGCCTTTTCATGGCTCAACTATTCCTCCTTGTCAGCAAGAAGCATAAAACTAAAACAGTACATGTTTTAAATGTTATTGCATAAGTACAATGTAAAGTGAACATGTCAGCATCTCATCTGAAAATATCACTTTTTTTTTCAGCAGTGAGTGGGACTCCAAGATGAACTTAGGCTGAAGAGAGTGGGAAATCTCATAATTTCAGGATGATGGGCCAGGGTCATGGCTTCAGCTAAGATTTTTAAATTAAGTCGAGCACTCAGGAAAAGCAGCTGAAGATCAAGTGATAACTAAAGCCTGATCTGCACAGTTTCTGCACTTTTTTTTTTTGTTAGATTTTCCATTTTATTTTCTCCCTTACTGGAATATATATATCATCATCTGCAGCTACTACCATTTGAGAGATTCTGAAGTGCAAGATGCCAAACACTTATTCTCCAGAATATCATTGGTATTTTCGTGTCTACAAAATATAACTCACACTACAAAGCTACTTATATTGATTACAAACCAATCTATTTAAAAGTGAACAAGACCTATGACAAAATCTAGCCCTTAAGGTCTCTGAGAAAGAAACCAAAAAACATCCAGGCTACCTTCATATGGAACTCCAAAAAGACAAGGTGGCAATTAATTTTGAAAACACAAAAATACAGTAGGAAATTTTAAAAGTCACCATTTGTTGGAGGGAGTTATATACTGAAGCACATCTAAAATTTAGTCTGAAATGCCAGTGTTTATTACTGATTCTCCTATAAATTTAGCTTAGTAAATGAATCTACATCTACTTAAGAAAAATATTTTAAAACAAAAAATGGTGTTTGGTCTTGTGAGTCGGGCAACCAACAGGCAATATAGTCAGTCTCACAATTTACATACTGTGGGGGAAAGCAAAGAATACCTATTTTTAACTGACCATTACTTTGTGACAATGATTCAGCGAATGCTCAGATTAAAAAAAAAAAACACAACAAACAAACAAAAAAAACAACCAAAAAAACGCCCAAACCACCCTTCTAAAGACTCAATTGAATCAATTGCTTAAGCATATAAACCCTCTTCAGGCTGTGAGACTTGATGGGATAGACATATACATGTATTTCCCCCCTTCCCATACATATAACAGACTTGACACTCATCGAACTTTAGATAAATGCAAAACTGGGTCAATTAAAAACTCTCTTTTGACCTCATAGTTACACACTTTATACGAACAGAAGTGAGAACTGGACTTACACTCTGTGAGGGATTTCTAAGAAGCTATACATCATCTAACTCGGTACATCTTAGATTTGGCTGGCCTTATCCTGAGCATACTCTGGTAGTGCGAGATGCCAAATACGGATTCTTTGAAACCAACTGATGTCACTTTGATTAGCTGCAAGGCTAGGGAAGTAGTACGTCACTCCTGCAAGGGCAGAAACTAATCTAAGAGTTTGAGGTGCAAGGGACATGCATTATGGACTCTTAATACTGAGGCCTAACAAAGACTGTGAGGTTTCAAAAATAGGATTTTTTTTTGCTATGCTCTTTGCTTCAAAACCTGAATATGGCTTTTTGACAGGTCTCCTTCTAGACGGGAATGCCCAAAAAAGCTAGGTGACTTTTTGTACCTTTGAAAGACCATGACTGCAATGTAATTTTTAAACACAATTTAATGTTTTATGAGAACGGACCTCTAATCAGATGCTTTTGAGAACTTAATATTATCCCTAACCAACAAATGCTTATGTTAATCTCTTCTCAGTGGAATGCATATGCAAATAGTACTAGCTAAAGACAAACCATTCATATATGTACACAGTTAAAAGAAATTAAAAGAAAACATTAAAATGCTGCTACTAAGCATCATTTGCTTGCTTGCACAAAAGAAATACAGTACAATCTTTAAATGCATGCTTGACTTTTTTCCTGTCAGGCTCCTCCCTCATTCAGTGAAGTTAAAGGTATTCAAAAGTGGTTTTATTTCTCATAAGTAAGGTGTAGCTCCAGGTCTTATTTAAATGTATATCACTCAAATCACACAATTAAAAAAAATTAATTTCCCAAAGTGTTATTTCTCTGGTGCTCTCACATTAGAAGCTATACTTTCCAGAAGCACAACTACTTTATCTTTAGAATCATAGAATCATTTAGGCTGGAAAAGACCTTTAAGATCATCAAGTCCAACTGTTAACCTAGCACTGCCAAGTCTACCGCTAAACCATGCCACTAAGCACCACATCTACATGTCTTTTAAATACCTCCAGGGATGGTGACTCAACCGCTTCCCTGGGCAGCCTGTTCCAATGCTTGACAACCCTTTCCATGAAGAAATTTTTCCTAATATCCAATCTAAACCTCCCCTGGTGCAACCTGAAACCATTTCCTCTTTCCCTATCGCTTGTTACTTGGGAGAAGAGACCAACACCCACCTTGCTGCAACCTCCTTTCAGGNCGAGTACGGAGGGATGATCACTTCCCTGGTCCTGCTGGCCACACTATTTCTGATACAAGCCAGGATGCTATTGGCCTTCTTGACCACCTGGGCACACTGCTGGCTCATATTCAGCCGGCTGTCAACCAACACCCCCAGGTCCTTTTCTGCCAGGCAGCTTTCCAGCCATTCTTCCCCAAGCCTGTAGCATTGCATGGGGTTGTTGTGACCCAAGTGAAGGACCCGCCACTTGGCCTTGTTGAACCTTGTACAATTGGCCTTGGCCCATCGATCCAGCCTGTCCAGATCCCTCTGTAGAGCCTTGCTACCCCCAAGCAGATCAACACTCCCGCCCAACTTGGTGTCATCTGCAAACTTATTGAGGGTGCACTCAATCCCCTTGTCCACATGATTGATAAAGATATTAGACAGAACTGGCCCCAGTACTGAGCCTTGGCGAACACCACTGGTGACCGGCCACCAACTGGATTTAACTCCATTCACCATCACCCTTTGGGCCTGGCCATCCAGCCAGTTTTTTACCCAGCAAAGAGTACGCCCATCCAAGCCATGAGCAGCCAGTTTCTCCAGGAGAATGCTGTGGGAAACGGTGTCAAAGGCTTTACTAAAGTTCAGGTAAACAACATCCACAGCCTTTCCCTCATCCACTAAGCAGGTCACCTTGCTATAGAAGGAGATCAGGTTAGTCAAGCAGGACCTGCCTTTCATAAACCCATGCTGACTGGGCCTGATCACCTGGTTGTCCTGTACATGCCACGTGATAGCACTCAGGACAATCTGCTCCATAACCTTCCCTGGCACCGAGGTCAGACTGACAGGCTTGTAGTTCCCTAGACCCTCCTTACGGCCCTTCTTGTAGATGGGCATCACATTTGCTAACCTCCGGTCAACTGGGACCTCCCTGGTTAGCCAGGACTGCTGGTAAATGATGGAAAGCAGCTTGGGGAGCACTTCCGCCAGCTCCCTCAGTACCCTTGGGTGGATCCCATCTGGCCCCATAGACGTGTGAGTGTCTAAGTGGTGTAGCAGGTCACTAACCATTTCCCCTTGGATTATGGGGGCTTCATTCTGCTCCCCATCCCTGTGTTCCAGCTGAGGGGGCTGGGTACCCCGAGAACAACTGGTCTTACTATTAAAGACCAAGGCAAAGAAGGCATTAAGTACCTCAGCCTTTTTTTCACCCTTTGTCACCATGTTTCCCCCTGCATCCAATAAAGGCTGGAGATTCTCCTTAGCTCTCCTTTTGTTGCTAATGTATTTATAAAAACATTTTTTATTGTCTTTTACAACACTGCTTTTTAGATGAGTCCCAGTTTCATGGCTAAGAAACCGAAGTACAGAGAAAACTAAGGGTAAAACTGCTATGTTAGGTTTTTTAGCACTTTCAACAATATTGCAATTTTAAATGACCAAAGAATACTTTAAATAGTTTTGTTTACATCCACAAGAACTCAGTGCTGCTGCATATTTAGCATATGGTGTCACAAGGCAGGCACTCAGAACATGAGGTACACGTGTTTAATGACCACCTTTTAACATTTTGATTGACTTACCCAAACCCACGTGTGAACTGTGTGGCAGATGCAGGAAGAGATTCCTGTCTGACATTCAACTTCTATAAAAATGAAGCCATATTTCTCCAACTCTTTCACTACTTTTCATATTCTGAATCAAATTAATCAAGACTGACAGACAACAACCTGGTTCATAAGGCAGACTAAATGCTCTCCTACTCAACAGTCAAGTTTATCCTGCACACTTCAGGAAGAGGGTACAGCAGAAAGGTGTTACTTGATTTCAAAATATCACAGTCCTTATAAATTAGAGGTTCTTCTACAGTAAATAAAGCTGTTGGTGAATTTTCTCCTGTTTGTGTTGTCCTTATTTATTTATTGTGACATTTTTAGAAATCAAAATTCACGTGTTGAAAAAGCCTAGCCATTTTATGTAGTGTAGTTATACAATTTCTAATCTAGGTCTTGAGCAAAGCTGACACCTTCGGGCTCACAAAACACATGAAGGAACAGAATATGTGGCAGCAGGTGAAAGCTTCTTTTGCATGCACTGTCTGGGGCTCCATTCCTCTATATTCATGTTCAGCTTCTCACCCCTAGCCTTAAAAACATGGGACAGCAAAAGAGCACATCTATGACACTGCAGTCAACCTTCTGCCCAAGTCTCTTTGCAAAAGAACTAATTCTTTTAAAACGAGCACTAGAGCTCCCAGGCAAAAAAACAGATGTAAGAGTATGTTGATATGGTAAACAATAGATTTCTGGAAACTTATTATCAAACATGAGTGGATCATTTCATCAGAAACACTTCCAAATGTGCTTCAGACTTAGGCATACAAAACCAGCACTGGAAATTTCAGATCGAACTATTAAATTCTGCAAAGTTATAGGCAAGGGAAAACAAAACCTCATAATAGAAAGTGTTGAACTACCTCCTTTATCATTATTTTTCTTATCTAGACAATAGATGTACATTAAATGTGTGTACAAACAAAAGCCTATCATTAATATAAACACACATTTTTATTTAGAACCCCATCGTATTTCAAGACTTCTCCACCATAAGCTCTCCATCACTGTAAGATAGGCAGGCCAGACAAAAACCTGGCATAGCCACAGACCAAATTTCACTAGAGCCAAAACTTAAAAAACACTTCTTATTACAATATTCCTCATACCAAAATACAAGTGATGTCTCATTTTGAGCCCTTCCTATAACATCTGGATATAGAACTATCTCGTAACACATATAAAGCCTGCATAACTGTGTATATGTGGGAATCACATACTACAAACAGTCTTAGAATTAGATTTTCCATTTCACTTCTTCAAACTATGTTCCATTCCTTAATGCTTTCCACTTTAGAACAGAATCCACTTTCCTAAATTTCCCCACAGACTAAAAGCTTGAAAACATTTGTAATTTAGTATAAAAGAGCTACTTTCAACAAAATTAAAGGGTTGGGTATGGTTGGTGGTGTGGGTTTTTTTCATTGCATAAAATTTAAAATTGAACTAAAAAGTTGACTTGAAATACCAAATCAAAGCTAGGCAGTACACATTTTCAACTTAGCAAAACAGGCAGGAATAGATCTGAATTTCTGTTTCAAAATTGCATTTCATTTTAGACACCTTTGTGTGGATGTTTCACTTTCAATGAATTGGCATTTTTAAATGGAAAAACATTCCATCGGAAAATTTCCAACCAGTTTTAGTACTTACTTAATAGACACATGCGAAATTTAATTCCTCTCTTTCTCTTGTCTGTTAGGAATTACTTCCAGACACATCGTGTTACCTCAGGCCTTCATCAACTGCTTTTCAGTTGCAGAAACCTCTATATGTAAAAACTCCCTGCAGTATTATGGACATGAATATAATTTCATTTGACTTGGGACAGCCCTCAGTGGGCCACAAAAGTCTATTTCAACAGAGAATAACAATTAAAACATGGTCATATTTAAAAAAACAAAACAAAACCCCAAACCAACAACATCCATGCATAAGATAATTAAAAAAAAACCAAACCAAAAAAAACAAACCCAAAAAAAACCCCACCAAACAAAAACCCCAAAAACCCAACACACTTTATAACTTTTGCTGTTCTGTGTGTTCACAACACTGATTGCAGAAGCTTTTACCAGATGCTAGGAAATTTTTGCCAGGATGTGTTCAAGTGAAATGACTTCCAAAATAAGAGATGATCTGGAGGTTAATAAAAAACTACCACCTTCATAAGTTTCCACAAATAATAAACTTAAAGCGTCAGATAATTTCCAGCTATCAGATATTTCAATACTTCAGTTTACTGTGGGTTTTTTTCTGAGGCATATTCAGAGAAATGGCTAAAGGAACTGTAATGGCCTTCTGGGACAGGAAGACTAAGGTTTCTGTAAAAAATGTTAAATTAATTTTTATAGTGATGCAAAGTTAGGGAAGGGTTGTTAAGGGATGGCCTCTTGCCACAGGGTGGAGTTTTGTTTTGGTATCCTTTTAGAGTCTGCAGGTGTTTGGCAGGACCTGAAATCAGGGCCAGCTGTGATATTTCAGCTCCGATATTTCCCTCCCTATATTTCTCAGAAGTGATGCATCAGGGTGATGTCTTACACCTGATGTACTCAACTTGTGTGGTATGACTGTAACTGCTTTGGGGAAAGCAGGGGGGGGAAGTACCACTGCATGGCTTTCATATTTATTTTCAGCTGGCAGCATTCATATAGTAAAATTCATCAACATGAATGGATTTAATCTGGTGAAACATCGGATAACAATTTATTAATAATATTTCTGGGTTGTTTTGTTGCTTCTTATATATGCCAGCCCTTTAATTAAAGTAATGACACTGTATAAGAACCGTGAAAGAAATTACATTCTGAAAAAGGGGAGGGTAATGTTTTAAAGAAAACAAAAACACCCCTTCAGTCCCCTCTTAACCAGCAAAGATCTTTGTTCTTTCATACGTAGCTACAGTACAGCGCGTACCTGGTTTTGTGTTGTTTTATCTTTT
This sequence comes from Balaeniceps rex, assembly GCA_013401315.1. NCBI lineage: Eukaryota > Metazoa > Chordata > Aves > Pelecaniformes > Balaenicipitidae > Balaeniceps > Balaeniceps rex. The sequence continues at coordinate 3,080 of VYZW01035480.1, read as the reverse complement.
GGGAGAATTTGAATAGTTTCTATTAAAAATGGTATTCTCTTTTAAGTTTGTTTTGTTTGGAAAACCTCAAACCACATTGTATTTCATACACGTTCCCCAGGGTATGTTAAATGGGACCATACTGAGGTCACTAGTAAGTTTTTAAAACGTTTTAAGAATTCCTTTAATGTTTGTACTATCTTGGCCTGGTGAAAAGAACACACTTTTAAAAAATAGCTTGAAAAAGTTTGACTATAAAAACCTTCATTAAAATAGTCTATACTGTACTTTTAAGAGTTTGTAAGAACTTTTACAAACATTCTTTCCTCCCTCTCATTTTTAAGAAAATTATTCCCTTAACTAGTGAATCTGCTACTCTTTCTCAGCCTTACATGCACAAGTACACATATACTTCTATCCACAGGCTGATTGACTTAGCAGTACAAATGTCTGTGGTATTCATTTTAACTTCACAAATGAATAAAAGATTATAATCAGTGGGAAAAGTGGATATTTCACTCCATTCATGGAAAAAACAGTATCACCTGGCACTCCAACTTAGTAAAAAACTGTCATGTTTTTTGGCAGCTCACTTGGAGTATGATTGAAGCTGTTAATGATATTAACAAAATGTCCTGGGATCAAAAATGTGTTGTTTTATGTCAGTTTATAGAAGAAGTTATACAAACCACTCTTGGCCTTCAGAGTTCTGAGATCCTTTTAGTTAAAATAAAATAAAGTCTGAAAACACGACCCACCTGTAGGTGATTAAGTTCCATCAGACCATTTCAGTCAGCTCCTTTACTTGTCTTCCCTATCTCCTCAGACTTGCTTCCATTCCTCCCTTACATTATTCCAACACCCTGCCAGGATTTCTGTCTTTGGCTGGTACCAGCCTGGTGCACCCTTTGCAGCACTGCTAACAGCTGAGCTGGCATGTGCTTTGACAATTGTTGACGTCCACACAGCGTATCTTGGTCACCAATGGTGCAAGACTGCACTTACAATGAATGATAGTTGCATTATGGATATCAAGATCCGTAGATCAAATAGGAAGACAATGGCAATAAAAAGAAGTTTAAAAATGGAATTGTGTTTAGATCCAATTCTGCTGGTAATGCCCAAAATGGAAGAGGTTAGCAAAACCTAGGTATTATCTATTAGAGATAGCTTAGAGTCTATATATAATGAAGTATCACAAGGTTTGATGTTTTTCTGGGGTCTTTGCAATGGTTGAAAGCAAATGACTATGAAAAGCAGATCACTGTGCTATGATAAACTCATTTTACATCACACTGTTTGCACTTGTTGTTATACAGTATTAGTAAGTAAGGTTATTAAATGCAAGCTGTGACATCTTTCCTAGAGATGCATTTTCTGACCTAAACTGAGCCTGAAAAAAAACACCATATTATAATGGGAGCACTGTGAAGAATGATTACAAAGTACTCATACTTAATGACTGCGTTGAGCTTTACACATGAGAAAAATCTTGCTGTGATTACAGTATGCTGTTGGTGGTGGGTGCTGTTTTTTCTCTGTTATAACTGGGATTTCATGGCACAGAGGATACCTAGATTATGCATTCTCAGGTGTTGCTAGACTTCTTCTCTAGTCTTAGACATGGTCTAGGGGCACTGTCATGCTTTTTGAGTTTTCAGAAACCAAAATTGCAGACTGGCTTATGAAAAAGCAAAGCTATACACAAGCATGTATGTTTATCCCAGACACATGGCGTCTGTACAGCAGCAGAAACATGAGCAAGTGGAGGGAGACTGGGCAAGGTACAACAGCAAAAACTACAGTTCAGAAGAAATGTGAAGGTGAAAAGCTTTGCCTGAACTGTCCCTAAATCTCTAAATCGAAGCTATGGATAAGTGACTCAGGGCAATGAAGCCACCTGTGAAGGTCTGAAGTCTTCACCATCAAAATAAAAGTTTGTGTAGAAATTAGAAAAGTATACTTAAGACACTGAGTAT
>VYZW01035479.1:6313-16612 GCA_013401315.1 Balaeniceps rex | reverse complement strand
ATATTCAAGTCACACACCCTGTGACCACAGGAAAATCACTTCACCTCCTTGCGTCTATCTTCTCTTCTGCCCAAACACTTTTTGGTGAGTTGGCAATTGCCTCTCACTACTGTTCGGAGCATTCTTGGGAAAATCAAGGTCTTGTCTCAGTTGGTGGCATCAGATACAACAGCCAGAAATTACTACAAGTGGCAAAAATACTGTGAGTGCGAGTTTACATCTGACAGAACATGAATAATTGCAGGAATATCCATGGTAAAAATATGACACTCCAGGGATTTATAAAGGTTTTCCTCAGATATCACATAACTTGGGGGGTTGTCTTTGAGTGTGTAATGGTGATCACCTACTGTTGCAAACTAAAACACTATGTTATTTGTTCCCTTACAGCTAAATCTTGTTTCTATCCAAGTCAAAAGGAAAATTTCTATTGAATGTATTGCAGATAGGAGTCAAACATCACAAAAAAGGTCTCACAAGTGTTGTTCTTCAGCTATAGCCCAAAGAAATGAACTACACGTCTAATAAAGGCTCTATAAAAATGGTAGATTTTAAAATCTGGTTTTGAATTCCAAGAATTAGTGTGAATAACTGAAGTCTGGGTTTGGTTTTGATTTTGTTTTCATGTTTTGAAATAGAAAATGTGGTTAAGCAGTCTCACCTAAACCTAGAGAAACTACTGAAATAGATTTCTGACTACAATAAGCTATATTCAACCAAACCCGTCTTGATGCCAGAATGTGATTTTTATTGAAAATCAGAAATTCACGTTGCAAAAGTAGCAGTAAAATATCTATCACATTTCCCAATTTTTACAGCTTTGAGTGACTGAAGTTCTTGAAAGTGTAGGAGTTCTAAAAGATTTGAGACAGTTTAAAAATCTGTCATTTGTTAGCTTTCAAAAAGCAAGATACATGAATATAAAGAATAAGATAACAGCACAAAAGGGCTTTGTAACTGCCAATGAAACAAAACTGCATATTTCATCAGAGATATAAATGTTACAGTTTTAAATAAAAATGGATAGAAAATGAATGACTTGTTCTTTCTCTCTTCAAATTGGTGGACTCGAAGGGGTTAGCCTTGTTTCTAACTCAGAAGAAGCTTTCTTGTTTGTCTTATATGATCAAAAAAGAGAAAAGCATTCAGGTGGAAAGATGTCTACTGTGTGTAATATGAATAGCTGGATTTTTCAGCACAAACCTTATTCACAGCAGGGATACTTCATAAGAAGCTTATGAATTTCTATTTTAATCCAACAGCCAATTTCCATTTGCAACTATTTGTGAAATAACACAAGAATTCCACTGGAGAGCTGGTTCAAAGAAACACTAAATATGCCAAACTAATTGTGACTGGGCTCTGATTTGAGTCGCACCTGCGGTTTGTGGAACTCTTCACTAGAAAGAATGTTGAATCTGGTCCATCTTTAAATAAAACCAATCACGCAGGGCACACACACGGACCACCAGGAAGGAACAGTCCTAATTGCATTAGCTTGTTGACAAGTAACAGGACACGTAAAGAGAATCAAGCATGTCTCAGCTGCCATGCCCTAGGGAAAGCCCAATGTAGGTTCAAGAAATAATGAAGCGATGCCAACAATATTATTTATACCACGACAAAAGAGGAAAGAGGTCTTGTGCTTTAGGGAAGCATACTATTTACTATAGGGACAGAATGATATTCCTGCTTAATATCCAAATTTTTTGTTTACTGCATATTGGGACAGAAGTATTATTGATAAGGTAATTGGCATTTTGAGACGCATCAGATATTGGGTATTGTCCAAATAGTTAAACTAATACACTGAATCACTTATAACATTTTTCCTGTAAACAATGCATCCTACAGTATTAATTAATGTAATTAAATTAACAATAACATATTGCTTTCATTTATCATTGTTTCTCAGATTTGGGGAAAGCCTTTGGAATATCATCTAAGTTTCATATCAGGAAGTGTGCTACCATTGAAATGTTGTTTTCCTGTGTGGTTTACTGAAAAAACTATTTTTTGCATTAAATTCAAGTTGTGAAATCTAGGGATTAAAAGAAAAAAGGAAAAACAGGGTGAAGAATTTTTCAGAAAGATAAATTAATTTTGTATCTGTGATTAAATGCAAAAGCTGACAATTTTTTTACCGCTTCAGCTTTATTTTCTTTCTTTTGCCTATTAATTTCTTGGATCCCAAGATATCTGCCTTAACTTAATCCATTTATTGAGGATCTGATTGGAAAGTAAGGATGAAGTAATGGTTCTATATTTCCAAGAGGTTGAAAATGTTGAATGTTCCAAAGTTTTCCCCTCTAGTTGTCAGAATCTCTTTGCTTAGGGATTGGATTTATTTTTTATTAGGGACCTTTTTCACAGTGATCTTGTAATTGTGAAAATAAAAATGTCCCCTCGACCTTCATCTGGCAAAGTGAAAGTTTTGACAAAGACCTCAGAAAAGTGACATGAGAACACCTCTATAATAGTAAGCATGTATCCATTCATAATTGAGAGAAAACCTTCATTTATTCTGAGCCTTATTTAGAATCTCATTATCTTCTTCTAGCCTTTGATAATAGGGTCATGGGTTTCTAGAATACACTTTGAGTTTTAAAGTAAAATGCAAATTAACAATGTGCTTTCTCTGACCGTTTATGTGAACTTTATTCCTACAAGCACACCATAGCTTCCTAATGACTACTGTTCAATGTCCATGAAAGTTTTCATCCTGTATGAGTACAGAGAGTTGAACCAAAAGGCCAAAATGAAAGTCATTGAGTGGAAACAATCCCATTGATTCCTGAGAACTTCAGGAGCGTGATCTTAAATCATCACATTTATGTACGGAATTTGCTATGTACATACTGGAAAGAGACTCGGCAATAGAAGACAAATTGGCTCACTATTGTGATGCTTTTTGTTGAATTAAAACCTTAGAGTGCCAATTATGTGTAAGAAGTGCTTCTTCCCTTGCAAAGCTGTAATTTGTCAAGTTAAATGGTTTTTCAAAAATGAAAATAAATTTGCTTTTCATTGAGAAGCTTTGAACTCAGTGAGACCTAAAGAAGAGCTTATGTGCCCAGAAACCTGTCTATTTTTTTCCAGCTGCGTCGGCTGGGGTGATAAGAAATATTATCTCTCAAGACTTATTTGAAGAGCAACCAGAATGTCATATAGTGGGAAACTAGGAATCTCCATCTATTTAGTTCTTTGAAGAGTAGATTACTTGCACTCTTCATACACAGAGAGAAGATATTTTTTACAGTAAACATCTCACTAATCTAGCATGTCAGGATCCAATAGCTGGAAGCTGAAACTAGACAGATTCAGATTAGAAATAAGACATCCCTCTTTAACAGTTGGGAGAAATTGCATCAGCTTCCAAAGTGAGATAGGTATTTAAGATAGGAGGGATGAATCACATGCTGGAGATGTCTCTCTCTCCTTTGGTTGTTGAGAAACCCCAGATAACTAGGGTAGATGTCAAACTTTTAAATGGATAAAGCTAGGTGAGATCAATCTGAATTTATTAAATTGAGATAATATTCTGTGTATTTCCTTATTGTGTAACAGTCACAGCAAACAGTGGTTTAGCTGTAATACTTTGGAAAATTGCTCTGGAATATTTCAATGCTTTTAATAACTGAGACAATTTAGGAAGAATTAAAAGTCCAAAAGTATTTAACTGCATCTGTGTAATGAAATGCATTCAGTTAGAAATGGGGATTACAGTCCTTATGATTTTTAAACCACTCTTCAGCTTACTTCTAGAACAGGGCAGATCAGATTTGCTAAATCAAATCATCTGAATGGTATTTGCATGACTGATTTCTAAGAGCATAAAATTGACAGAGAAGGGAGCATCAGTTATGCATTTAGTACAGATTTGCTAACGATAATGATGGTCACAAGGCTTTCAGAATATGTACCATGGAGAAATTGTTCATGCCTAAGAAATATATTAGCATACTGATTTTTTTTTCTCTCAATGTACCTTTTTCAGGGCATGAAGATGGAGAAATGTCACTGAGGCTAAGCAAATATATGAATATGAATGATTGTGTAAGCCTGAGGACAAGTTCTCACAGGGTTTGGATGACTTCTGGCAAATAATTTTGAGTGAGACCTAAGAAGTTCCCTGTTTGGTTCCTAAAACAGGGGGGAAGTGCATACACCTACGTATACTCTGTGATTGTTCTCTACATAGCTGACCAAACCCACCCAGATATGTACAAAAGTATTTTAACCTCAGTCTTATACTGATGTCTTTCACATGAGACAGTCATTGCTTATAACACAGAAAATGTTTCATTATCAAAGGTTATAATTCAGTTCCCTCTCTCCCAGAAAAGATTTCTTAAAAATGATGTTAAAAAATCAGGCTCCTCACTATGCGCTGACATCATGACTGTTGCTTCTTCCGTCAGCCTTATCCCAAGTTTATAGCCTAGTGGTTGGAAAAGTGCCTTAGGAAATGGAAAATGTGTGTATGAGATTTTCTAAGTTTAAGAGAATTGAAACTCCCAATTTTGGCAGGTAACAAGCTTGGACTGCATGTGTTTAAAGCCACTGAGAAAAATCTCTCCCTTTCTGTCCTGCCAGGTGCCCAAACTTTAGAAAGGAATGGGAAGTCAGGTACACATTCTATTAAGTGATTGCAAGCAGCGTTGTCTCTAGGCTAGGCTGACTCCTTATAGATAGTAAATTTTCTGTATTTATTGTATCAGGACACCATGGGTGATGGTGCAAACTAAAATTTTATTCACACATAAATATGAATAAATATGAAACATACCTATATGATTTTTTTTTTACTGCATAGCTTTTGATATTCTTTACTTTGGCATCTGAAATCACCTTTTGTGCCTGGTTCCCTGATACTACAAGCTGCAAACCCTAGACAGACTCCAAGCCTTTTCTTGTCTTAGTTCTGCACTCATGGGGTAAAAATGTTAATCTGGTCATTTTGGGCTAGGTACTCTTCTAATAGTGATTGTCTCACAGGTTGTTTAGATAATATATCTCTTAAGGTGATTCTAGTTGCAGTTGTATACGATGTAATTACAGAAAAGATTGTTTTAAAATGATTAGCAATTTGGGTTCTTTAAACAAAGACTCTTGAAGGTATCCTGCTTTTCAGAGAACAGGACTTCACAGGGATCTAAAAAATAGAAAGACCTAAAGCCAACAGTCTATTTTTAATATTTAGGCCTGCAACACCAAGAAAAAAAAAATTCTTTATGGCTTTCAATGGCCTGAACAAGGCACAAATCACAGGGAACATCAGGATGTAATTACACACTTACGGAGAAGTCTACCATGAAAAAAGTGAGGTTTTGTTGGGTTTTTTCCCCCTGAAAAATGAAAATGACAAGCTCAAATTATGAAGTATACTGTGCACAATCAAGTGTGAGGAAATATCAGCTCACGAATCATTAACAGCCCCAGTTTCATGAACAGAGCATTATCAGCTCTGTGACTCCGAACAAAACAATTGTCGGCTGCCACCCTTTCTCAAATAGACAATTAAAAATTTCATGTTGTGCAAAGTGAAAAAGTGAGATCAAACTCAGCAATCCTCTTGCCTAGCAAATGCAAAAAGATCCTTCAGCCTGCCAAAATGCAGTCTCTTCCAGGGAACATGCAAGAAGATAGGCATTAATATTCTGGGGAGGGTCTGGGTAGAGATCTGAGCATGGCCACGAGGACATCTGGGTGCTCTCTGTGCGCTTGAGCAAGGTTATTCTGGGCAAATCCTGCCCTGCTGGTGAGGTGAGGGTGAAACGAGTGAAGCAGAGGCAACATCTGCTTTGGACTCATGCCAGCTTGGAGAACATGGAAGAAGAGAGGTTGTGAGGCAGATGGGATTCGTTTTACTGCTGTTTAAAAAAGAATAACCGTGCTTGTTGGGAAAATGTGCATTGGGGTCTTCATTACCTGCGCAGCTCAGCAGAAAAGATGAGCATGCCCTCTAGCTGGCAAACCACGCTCTTCCATGGACATGTTGTATGAGTAAATGCATTTACAGTTGCACTCCTATTGTATTTTCTTGTATAGATTGTCTTTCAGCTTTCCTGCTAGGGGAAAAAGGTTGTCTGTGCTGCTTAATCCCCTAAAATGTCAAAGCACAGCACCAAACAGGATTTAGCCCTTTACCTTACTGCGTTCAAGTTTATCCATCTGTGAAATTAGTATAATAGCATTGTTCTGCCTCACAGGGATATTGTGTGTCTGCTTGTTTCTAAAGTGATGCTCCAGGCGTGTTTTGAAATTCTTTCTGTTTCCAAAGTGCATTTTAGGCCTTGGACAAAAAAAAATGTATTAACTTTGAGTGGCAAAGACAGTAGATTCCTGAGCTATGATAAAGAAGGATGATGTGGGGTGAGGGCTGAGTGGTGGACCTGGGGAAGCTTCGTTTGGTTGCTGCAGGGGGACCACAGTCCCAGTGCTGCTCCCATCTCGCATGTTGTGCAGTATCATGGGCCTTCGCAGGTGAAGTCAGAGGGCTCTGCAGACTTTCCCTCCTCTTGAGCACAATCTTTGAAGACCGTTATGAAACAGGATCATTAAGGTGAACGTTGAATGGAGAAAAGACAAGTTTTTTGGCAGCCATCGTTGCAGGGGAACATGTTAAAAAACAACCAGTCTTCGAGAAACCCCAATATCAACACAAGAACATTTTTCCAACTTAAAACATAGGTTGGAACCCACCTGTCGCATAGTGAGCTGACTCTCTGTATGAGTCAGTCTCATTTCCTGATGAGTGTTTATATTACTAACATTCAATTACACTGGAAGTTATTTAGGGCAGAATGAATGTTTATGCCTATGAAAGTTTACTGCAGCGAAATGTTTGTTCTGAAGCTACTGGAAGATGAATAATGATGCTAATAACAATAACAGATTTAAATCAGAAAATGCATTTGTTCATCTGTATTCTTAGATCTCTGATCATTGCTTCTCAAGAGTTTCTCACTCCATATTTTTACCTAATGGAACTGTATTCCTCAGACAAGCTTCTCTGAAGGCTGTTTACTTAATAAGCAAGTCGCCTGACTGAGTCAGGACTGAGAGAGAAAAAGAGGGAGAGAAAACACCAGCCGGCTGAAAAGCCAAGAGAAAGCAGCAGAGAAAGATGGGTTTGTAACCCACCTCTCCCTTTGGGCTATTCATGTAAAATTGTTTATTTCAGTTCTGCGAAACTGGGTCTCCCTTTTTTGGTGTGACATTTCTGCTGATTTCAAGGTATTTATAGCATACAGGCACTCTATTTGATTCGCTCTATATTACTTATTGACACAGTAATGCTGATCTCCTTGGTTTTCACTTTAAGAACAACCTGTGGGTTTCTTTTTGTACATCAGGGGAGCTCAGTGTCGATAACCTCAGCCTTTGACAAGTGATAAGTCTGTCCCTTTCTTGGAAGACAAGGTCCAGTGTAAAAAAAATCAGATGATTTTCTAAGTATAATGGAATCACAGAACTAATTCTATTTGTTTTCCATCTAGCTGTAAGTGTTGTTTTACATTTTCAGACTTTTTTCTGGATGACAAGAAGCAGAAGTTAATTTTTCACTAAATAAAAATTGATCCTTGCATAACAGGACTCCTAGAGCTATGTGTGTTGGAATAATAAAACAAATTTTGAGCCTCATGTGCATCAGTAAGATCATATCATTAAATTCATGTCAGCTGAGATTTTGAAGTAATATTTCAAAGGAACCTAAAGTTTCTAAGAGACTAAGTTCTGTTAATGAAAACAATTAGCCTTTTATGTATCATTTGTGCTTAGAAGAAGATTAGGGACACAAGCATTTTCCTAGGAGGCATGAGCTGTGGGGCTTTTGAAGATTTTAGCTAAAAGGAATATGCTGCTGTAGCCATGTAACCACCTCTGAAAATCTGACCCCATGTCATTTTTAAAATGGGAGTCTAATGATTTTGACAATTTATCCTTGGCACCACAGATTCTCAGCTTGATCATGATTTTATATTTAATTCTAATCAGTTCTAAAGACTGCAAGCTAGCCCTCAGTTTGGATAGTCAATTCAACCAATTAGTACCCACTGAGTACCCAACTTTAAATTGGTTAAAACAATTTTTTGAGTGATTTGAGCCCAGTTTCTAAACCCGTTTTCCTCTTTATACTTTTGGGTTTTTTTGGCACCAAGCTAAGCAAAGAAACACTAGAATCTCCAAATTGCCTTTTCAGTTTGAGTTTGAGGCCCTGTTTTGTTGGCTTGTTAAATTAGAGATTAAGTTTTAAATACAATTCACAGCAAATACTGCGTACAGCATGTATCTACTCTAACATTGTAGACAGATACTAAAAGAAAAAAGTAGTATGAGTAGTCAAAGCAATTTTAGCTATTTAAATGTCTAATAATTGTCCTTTTGATGCAAGGTCATGAAAATTTCCAGTTCTTCCCTGAAGACTTTATTGACATTGTGTCTGTCTTGAGTGAATTTTTCCATATTCTATTTTATCCCCCAAAATCTCAGGACAACCACCTTAGACTGTAGAGTAATCATTTAAAATATTGCTTTTATTTTACCTGGTTTAGTGGTAAAGCCATATTTGCTGAACTGAAGTGTATTAACCAGATCTCTGAGAACAATTGCTTTCTGCCTGTAGGATCTGCATAGTTAAATTTCATTTTCTCTCTAGGAAACATGTCAAAGTCTTTTATTATATCTTTAACATCCTTTCACTCAAATTAAAATATATTGTGTTATATCTTCAGTACAGTAGAAATACTCTGAGACTTGCACAAGTTTTAATTAAACTTTTTTAACAGTATATCTGATGCCAAAAGGAATTTGGTTTAAGTAACAGATTTTTTTTTCAGTAGTAAAAATAACTGCTGGAAATATAAATTCTTGATTGTCCAACAGGGCCAGTTTAAGAGTTTTCTTCTCACAGGGCATGAGTCCTGGATCTCTGAAAATTCTATCAAGCTTATAGCCCAAATTCCTAAACATCTGTACTGATCAGCAAATGATGAAAACTAAAACTCTGACGTTTAAATGATTTATTTAAATTCAGGTCCTAAATATATCGCTACACCATTTAAAAACAAGCACCTGGAGAATGTACCAAGCTTTCTTCTATTACTCACTTCTTCTAGGTTTTATAATCTGATGCATGTCTTTCACAGCTGATCAGAAGAATAGAAGAATTAGGGATCATCAAAAAAGAGATTAAAAAAAAGCTGAAAAAAGCTTTTCTTCTTTATCTCATTTGACTGTTTTGTGAAATTCTTTAATTAAATTATTTACTAGCAATACTACCAAAATCAATATGAAATGATAAATATTTCATACACTCCACCCAGGCTTTCCAGAAATGCACTTTTCCTTAATATTTTGGGAATATTTGTTAGGCTTGTGATAAATATTAATTTCATATGAAACACTTAATGTAAGAAAGAGAAAGTTTTCCGATAACTGGCATATTTCCTATGAAAAGAAAACAACCATCTCAAGAAGTATATTTGTTTCAGAGGCTGTATTTGTCATTTGGAGCCCAGTGACAGGACCAGAGGCAATGGGCATAAACCAAAATGCAGGAGGTTCCCTCTGGATATAAGAAAATGTTTTTTTACTGTGAGGGTAACTGAGCACTGGAACAGGTTGCCCAGAGAGGCGACGGAGTCTCCCGCCTTGGAGATATTCAAAAGCCATCTGGACATGGTCCAGGGCAACTGGCTCTAGGTAGCTTTGCTTGAGCAAGGGAGTTGGGCCAGTTGTCCTCCAGAGGTCCCTTCCAACCTCAACCATTCTGTGATTCTGAGTCTGTGATTCCTGTAACATGTATCACATAATACAACATTCATATTTTATACCTCCATTCAAATAGTGTGAAGCAAAGCAAAAATATCAGAAGTGTCCATTGCTCTTGGACCTAATAAAAAGCTCTTTTTGCCTTTTGGAAGCCTCCTCTGTAACCTCAATGGTAACGAGGATAAACAAAGATTTCTTTGAATGAAGGCTCCATTTTGGCTAATGCTGTATAAGCAAAGAGTGCCCAACTTTCCCAAGAGTTTTTCATGCCCTGCTGAGGAGCACACAGACAATTCACAGCAGAGCCACCACAAACACAGAAAGACCTGCTTCAGAATTCACCATATGCCTAATGCGCACTTTATTATAGTCATTTTGTAATCATTGCTACTATCTACCTAGCTTCAACTTCACTATGTCCTTCAATGAACTCCTTGGCATTTTACACTGTGGCATTTTATTTATGACTTCTACAGTAGCCTTTGTACTTTCTTCCCTCCCTGCTAGCAACCTCCATGTGTT
>VYZW01035477.1:6337-20071 GCA_013401315.1 Balaeniceps rex | reverse complement strand
AGGAAACGGCCTCAAGTTGTGCCAGGGGAGGTTTAGACTAGACATTAGGAAAGACTTCTTCATGGAAAGGGTTGTCAAGCATTGGAACAGGCTGCCCAGGCAAGTGGTTGAGTCCCCACCCCTGGAGGTATTTGAAAGACATGTAGATGTGGTGCTTAGGGACATGGTTTAGTGGTGGACTTGGCAGTGCTAGGTTAACAGTTGGACATGATGATCTTAAAGGTCTTTTCCAACCTAAATGATTCTGTGATTCTATGTATTGGGTTTGCATGGCAAGGTTTTGGTAGTGGTGGGGCTACAGGGATCACTTCTGTGAGAAGCTGCCAGAAGCTTCCCCCATGTCTGACAGAGCCAATGGCAGACGGTTCCAAGACGGACCCGCCACCGGCCAAGGCCAAGACCATCAGCAACGGTGGTAGCACCTCTGGGATAACATAGTTAAGAAGGGGGGGAAAAAAAACTGTGCAATTGCAGCCGGATGAGAGGAGTGAGAATATGCTAGAGGAACATCTATGCAGACACCAAGGTCAGTGAAGAAGGAGGGGGAGGAGGTGCTCCAGGCACCAGAGTAGGGATTCCTTTGCAGCCCCTGGTGAACACCATGGTGAGGCAGGCTGTCCCCCTGCAGCCCATGGAAGTTAACGGTGGAGCAGATATCCACCTGCAGCCTGTGAAGGACCCTACACTGGAGCAGGTGGATGTGCCCAAAGGAGGCGGTGACCCCGTGGGAAGCCCATGCTGGAGCAGGCTCTTGGCAGGACCTGTGGAACCATGCAGAGAGGAGCCAACGCTGGAGCAGGTTTGCTGGCAGGACTTGTGACCCCATGGGGGACCCACGCTGGAGCAGTCTGCTCCTGAAGGACTGCACCCCGTGGAAAGGGCCCAAGCTGGAGCAGTTCATGAAGAACTGCAGCCCGTGGGAAGGACCCACGTTGGAGCAGTTTGTGGAGGACTGTCTCCCGTGGGAGGGACCCCACGCTGGAGCAGGGGTGGAGAGTGAGGAGTCCTCCCCCTGAGGAGGAAGGAGCGGCAGAGATGACATTTGATGGACTGACTGCAACCTCCATTCCCTGCCCCCCTGTGCTGCTGGCAGGGAGGAGGTAGAGAAAATCAGGAGTGAAGTTGAGCCGAGGAAGAAGGAAGGGGTGGGGGGAAGGTGTTTTAAGATTTGTTTTTATTTCTCATTATCCTACCCTGATTTGATTGGTAATAAATTGAACTATTTTCCCCAAGTCAAGCCTGTTTTGCCTGTGACGGCAATTGCTGAGTGATCTCCCTGGCCTTATCTCTATCCATGAGATTTTTGTTATATTTTCTCTCCCCTGTCCAGCTGAGGAGGGGAGCGATAGAGCAGCTTTGGTGGGCACCTGGCATCCAGCCAGGGTCAACCCACCACAACACAGAATCGTAAAACAGATGAGGAAATTAAGCACGCCAGCATCAAACACACACCTCTTATGCAAGTAAAAGCTAGGATATTAGCCACCAGCTCCCCAGATCAGCACCGCTATATATGCACATAGTACTAAATATTGCTTCAAGGGTTAATCATTTGGACAAGCAAGGGAAAACTTTCGCACTATTAGAGTCTGTATCATGGACTTCTAGTTTCCAGATCAGAGTTGAAAAGAGAGCTGGCTTCTTGGCAACACACACACGTACTTTCTCCATCTCATACCCAGACTGAACAACAAGCAGGGTGCCAGTCACTGAAAAGAGGTTAAGTGTGCACCTAATTCATGCATCTCCATTTGTCAAATCGAGCACAGCCTACGGCCAGAAACCAAGCAGCAAGCACTGCAAACTTCACCTCTGAAAGTCAATACAGAAGCACCTCTAGATTTAATGTATGCTACCAGTTAACCTCATGGGACAAACTTTTTTTGCTGGGTTGGTCTCCACCTGAAGAAATTTCCCCCCCAAATTTAGAGATTAATATTGAAGAATTCAATGTTTCAAATACAGAACCTTAGAGTTAATAAGAGCTCTTATCTGACATTTCCCACTGCAGCACAAGGAAGCTTTTTTCTGCAGAAAGCATGGATTATAAATTCTATGTAGCTACATAATCCAAATGAAGCATTCTCCCATAACCAGATAATCTCTTTATAAAAATTCTCACATGCACAGCATGGATCATCTCACTTATTTTCACAATCACTTTGCCCTGATTTTTGCAAGAGGTACAAGAAATTCTTTTCACAGAGAAGTGCTTTCGTGATATGCTATCTGAAGTACATCCACTGAAGGGTTTGGCTCTGCTGGAACAGATGAAGATAAGGAGCAGTATGACTTTACTCCATCAGAGCAGCAGAGGAATCGCTAGTGCTTTGCAGAATTCTAGACTGTATCTTCAGGCTTTGCGTTAAAATCCTGAAGTGGCAATTCCTGCCAGTTAAACCTCAGTACATATGTGTCACAACATGTTTTCAAGAAGAGTCGGACTTCCTCTAATTCCTTTACCATACTGATTCCCTTTAATCCTAGCGTGGTGATCAAAACTGGAATCTAAATCCAACTTTTGACACATACACATTTACAGAAATGGAATCACTAGTTAGCAGTTTCTCCTAGGCTTATCAACTGCCAACAAACCAATGTGAAGTGCAGCTTTTACATGCTCCAGTGGGCTAGGTGACCTCCATCTTCAAAGCCTGTGAACATGCTGTTCTATAACTATTCTCAGGGCGGCTATTCACAATATTTTTTTTCTTATATAAAGGGAAATTAAGATTAGGTATCTAGACAGACCCACAGACCTGAAAGAGGTTGGTAGGGGGAGAGAGGAATGGTTAAGTCTTTCCCTGGACTACAACACAATTTTCCTGCAAGATTCTTTGAAGTTAAGAATCCTAAGCTTAGAAAAAAAGCTTTTCCTGCTGCTTCCATATCACATGGATCCTGTGAAAGCCCTGTTACACTTTCCCATCCCCATACTGTTCACATACACCCCAGCTTGTCTCAAGGGATATCATGCTCGGCTTTCTCTTACTCCTCATGTATTACACAGCCAGACACTATGAGAAACAAGGTTCAGGTATTGTGCGTTCCCTTGTGCTTACAAAATAAATCCACATTTGCAACCATTAGGACTCAATGCTGCAACTAAAAAGACACTATAGCATTTTGATGGTGCAGGCTGTACTTAGGCTAAATTTATTTTGCCACTGGAACAAAGCTGTCCCACAGAAGCATGGGACTGGAAGTGCTGCTGCAGAGGGGAGCTATACTGACGAGCTGGTCCCTGTAGAGGCACAAGAGCACTGCACACTTCTCTGCACACTGGAGGCTCCCTACTCCAAACTACACAAACCAAGTCCGGAAGGGTGAACCTCCACTAGTTTTGTTCCATCAGTGCAATCACCCCTTTCCATGTCTCAACTGACAAAGCAGTGCCTGCAGAATGCCTATGTGGTGTTCAACTGTAGAGCCTGTTCTGGCCATCAGAGACAATGTATTTTCCATTTGCATCACATGCATGTGGTTGGGAAGAAAATCATGCTTTCACACAAAGAAGCGTATTGTTTTTAGAAGCATCAGTCACAAGATCCTGCTAGACAAAAGCTTTACAATGCCATCTCTGGCCAGGAACACTCCTATTTGTTTTTTCTTTTCAATTAACAACATACACCCCATGCAATGCAGACTCTCTCTCTTCCTCCCTCTCCCATTTCTCAAAAGGTCAGTCTGCTCAGACAGCTCCTTGAATGTTCACGTTCTGCAGACTTCAGAAATTTTTAAATTTGCCTTTTACTACACCTCAAGCTACTTGCAACAACTGACCACAAACCAAGTTTCAGATTAAAAGTTAAGCCCCACAATCGAGTCCCTACCAATGAGGATAAGCCCCATGAGTATTAAAATAGTAAGTACGTTCCTCTACTGCATTAACCACTGCAGGCAAAAGCCTTTATACTCAGAGATTTCTAACCATGGCCACAAACATTAGGATGTGACTTATGGAACTGCTCTACTCATACAGAATTCAAACATTTTTGGAATAAATGAGCATCACCACTATGGTTCCTGTGCATTTTGTTTGTTTGACAGTCTCTCAATATAAAGAACACTTTTGAGGATCAGACTGGGTTTACTGCACTCTGGTACCTCTCTCAGGGACATATATACATAATTTTTTTTTTAAAAGATATGGTGACTTTAAAGAACGTCTCACACCACTGCAGACAAAGACAGCAATAATCATTTCAGTTAGGAACTCAGCTAGCAATTCAGCAAAACTGGGAGGCTGAGCAGGAATGGATTTGAATCCCCTTACCTCCTAATCTCTAACAGATATTAGACCTGCATTCTCCAACATGCTCCAAGAAGTTGCTTTCCTAGAACTAGCTTGGCTCAAAACATGGGAATTCTTATTTGCTTCCCTTGTCCTATCATTAGTCTGCTGTAAGGTTGGTATGTCAGCCAAAGAGTCAAAGCAACACACTCCACTCTCTGGGGACACGATCTAAGCAATACCAACAAAAGAGCTTAAGCAAGCATAAATGAACCTCTTCTGATTTCACAAACACAGGTCTAACGAACAAGTCCTTTTAAATACTGCAATACACTGCCCGTGTGCTCTTCTGCAAGGACTGCTGTACTCTCTCACTTTGAGGGTAAAAAGGAAGCCACAGTACCTTAAGTCTGAGAATCACAGAGGTGCACACAGAAACATGAAAAATCTCAAGTTACCTTAGACAACTGTGCATAGGAGTGAAATGAAGACCTGATGAAGACACAAAAATAATCGCATTTAAGGAAGCTAAAGATACTTGGTCCACCAGGAAAAAAGATTTCTACTGGCCAACTGTAAGAGATCTGTTTGAAAGCAAGAAGCAGGAGAGGCCACCACCAAAGCAGCCTATCTCATCCCACCTCAAAAGTTTTTCCAACACCTGTAGCAAACTCAGCAAACAAGACACCACACCCCAAATTCACTGGGGGGTAGGGGAGCAAAACAGTAATTAAGTCAGCATAAGCATCTCTGACATTGAGACAGGAACCAACATTTGTTTTCACCTGGGGCCACATACAAACAAAAACCTGAAACAAGACATAACCTAAGTAAACAGTTTATTTGAATATGGGTGTACTAAATCACTAACCTACATTCCCATACAATCCGTAAAACCCACAAGACAGAGAAACGATGATCATTAGAATACCACTGCTGTGCTTGACTTAGGAAAAGAGACTGTCTACAGGATTTATTAGACTGAATGCTGCAGAGCCCGAAAGGTCAGATGCTCATATTTATGGATCTTAGTGCAGGAAGGACACTGAAAAGAAGCTGAGAAAAACAGTGTCAGACAAGCATGAGGCAAGACACTGTACAGCACCCTAGGAGGAACAATTCATGTCTTACGGTCCTGGAGACTGAAAGAAACAGAAGCTCGACGGAAGAGCTCTAACACAGTCTATTCTGGAAGCAAGCTTTGGGAAGTGTGTGGGGAAAGAGACTGCAGATGAGGTTGATGAGGTTAGTGCTACCTGCTTCAGCACCGCACACAGTCTAAACAAGGTACTCGGGCAGGCAGATGGTGCTCGGTTACAGGAGTTACTTGGTGGCTAGTTATTTGATAGCCTGACCTATACTACAGCTTTGTTGACATGTTTTCTCCACTAACTCCAGACAGACAACTTGTCAACAGCTGTAACAAAGCCACAGCTATGCAGTAGAACTTACTAAGCTCAGGAAGAATTTAAATATGTTCTAGCAAAATAACTTGTTCACAGGCAGAGGCCGCATCTCCTCTAGACAGCTTGCCAGTACAGCTGGAACAGCTTTTTAAGACGTAACAAGTAATACTCTCCCTTTTCCCTTCTGTATAGGAAATAAGGTCTTACCCACCTTTAGAGAGCCAATGCTCTCCTCAACAAAGGCAGCGTGTGCTACCTTCAGCTTTACTACTGAAAATAACAAACTTTTTTCAGTCCACAACTAAGATGACTCTGCAAGTCACGTAGTAAAAGCAGCTGGGATGCAGCCAGTACACTCTGCATGTAGTTAAGAGAACGTTTCTTTGCAAAGAAGTATCCCAAAGTGGTAAACCTTGCTATCCCGTGAATCGGTGATGGTGTGTGCAAAAGCCAAGCAGATTCCCTAGCAGGTTTGCTTCAAAATGAAGAAAATTTCCACGTACAATTTCATTCACTCCAACTCACTATCCTCAGAGTCAAACCAGTGAAGCAAATGCTTGCTTTCTATTGCATACTACAAAATGGACACCAATCCATTGCAAAAGATTGCACTTTAAACCTCAGAAAGAATAACGGTCAGTGAGACTACACAGGGTTCAAGCTGGAACTGATGGATTTACTTGTTGCAAGTGGCTGCATCACTACAATGTCAATTTTATAGTGACAGATACAGAATAACCTCGGAGGCACCTCGTATTCAAAATGGCAGAAGACTTCACCAAAGATGCATGGTGTATCCAAGTGTGAGGGGAAAGCATAGACACATTTCTACAGACTGGCTGTGGAAAGTGACAGATAATTGATCTGCGTAGAAGCCGAAAGACAACTACTCTAGCCAAGGTCTTAAAATGTCTGGAAAAAACAGGCACACCATTGTGACTGACTGATTCCCAGTACTGCCGTTAGCCAGCTCCACTCTTAACACCCTGCCCCACAGATCAAACCAGCGATGGTGTCTCCTCCTCTGTTCTTACCAAGTTCAGTCTTCAGTTTCACAGTAAGGAAAATGTAACTCCAGAGAGGCCACATACACCCTACAGCCCCATTGGTAAGCTGAGGGCTTTTTTTGCGTGAAGGCTTGTAGAATTAAAGGCACATGTTGTTCTCCTCTCTCACCCTGGCATTTTGCTCTTTTTGTCTGACTCTTTACAGACCTGCCACTGCCTACTGGCAGAGAAGAGTATACAGCTGTAACAGTAGCAGAAATTGGTGTCTGAGTAGATGTTAATATCAAGCTACAGATAACAAGCTCTTGGGAGTTATGGAAGAATCCCAAGAGGGGACTGTGCATGTTTAATTCTTCATAGAGTTCAGTGCCCCTTTTTAAGCACCTTTCTTCACTCAAGAAGATATTTCCAAACATGACTGACAGAACAACCATAGTCAGAGCTTGTACAAAGAAATGGAGAAGAAGAAACAGTGTGCCTGCAGAGACAGTGCCAGCCAGGACATGCTTCCGTGTCCTGACAGGTCATCCTCTAGCTACAGCAGCCCCGTCCCTCACCACAGCTATTCAGGAGCCGGTGCTGGATCACTGCTGGAGTTTCAACCTGGTCTGGGGTGGTAATAAAAACGCTCCGGTACCTCTGCACCAAAGGCCTGATACGGGACAGGGAGTAGACAGGACAGAACCCCAATGAACTGAAGTATTCAGGGAGGTAGTCTTTAGACTATTGCTATAGATGACACCGCAGCACATCAAAACAGGCTGTATAACTAAAAGCAGCACTATCTGAAATAGTTCTATTTCAGAACCCATAGTACTGTGACATTACAAATCTCATATACTGTAAGCATTTACAAAACATATAGCTGTGTAACCCCCAGGCTACATTGAATACACATAGGGGTGACATTTTCATTTTAGAAGCTTTTTCCTTCTAGAAAGATGAGTTTCTTGTGTATCTGCACTAGAGACCTAATGTTGTATTAATGTACTATTTCTAAGCCCTACAGGTATAACCTTTCTTTTTGCTTCTTACTTACTTTTCGTTTTCTATTTTTAGGTTTTTCCCCATTTCAGGGATGCATCTGACAACACAAAGATCTTAACGCACAGCACAACTTTACTAGGATGAGATAGGCAGTATTTTCCAAAAATAAAGAATGCAGATTTTATAAGCATGCTGAGCACTTATACTGCTGGCTAAAATTATAGTTAATTTTTTAAAAACTAAGTATCCAGTAGATAATCTATTTTTTCTTTTCTGTTTTTCTCTTCTAATGTTCAAAAAAGATAGAATAGAAATGCATCTTCTGTATCTTCAAAGTTTCTGGAAATTTTACACCTCCAGGACCAGTGTAAATTTGGTATCACAGCTAAAAAGCCAACAGCATCACTGTAGGATGTGGATAAGCAAAATCCTTAGGCTGGCTGTCATTATCACAGATAGAGCTACCAGCCCGGTAGAGCTACCAGGTCCCACAGCCTGGCAAACATCTGCGAGGAACCAGCCTGGCCGCAACATTTCAGAACAAGATACAAGAACCATCAGCCCAATTTCTCTGGAAACAGGTCCCATTTTTCACATGGGCCAAGAACTGGGATACTGAAATACCGCATTCCAGCTGCTGCTTTCAGAAAGCGAGCCAAAGTCTCAGGAGTTTGTGTCAAAGCTCCTCTGAAGCTGCTGCACTTTGACAGTGTCGTGNAAAAGGAAAATGAGAGAGACAGAGAAACAAAACCCAGAAAAAAAAAAAACAAGTGATGCAACCGCTCACCACCTGCCAAACAACACCCAGCCAGTCCCCGAGCAGCGATCGCTGCCCCCCAGCCAACTCCCCCCAGTTTATATATGAGCATGACATCATATGGTATGGAATATGGTCAGTTTGGATCAACTATCTTGGCTGTGCCCCCTCCCACTTTCTCGTTCACCTGGCAGAGCATGGGAAGCTGACAAAGAAAGTCCGTGACTAGTCTAAGCACTACTTGGCAACAACTAAAACATCAGCATGTTATCAGCATTCTTCGCCTACTAAATTCAAAACACAGCACTATGCCAGCTACTAGGAAGAAAATTAACTCTAACCCAACCAAAAACAGGACAGACAAGTGCTTATTCTTATGAAAAGTTGTACTGGTGCCATGTGAGCAAGAGCACTTTACTTCCATTTTTGTCCTAAGAACAAAAACTGCCTGAGTCAGTGTACGGGAGCAACGTGCAATCCAACACTGTCATCTGTCAGTTTCTCATCATATGCCAGCCAGTGCTTGGTGTATGCTAGAGACACAGACTCAGGAGGGTTTCATGTACCAGCTGAGTTCAACATACAACCCCACTGCATCGTGCTCAATACATTTCACTTTAACAGAAATACTAAGGATTTTGCAAGAGTTTAGCTAACAACACAAAACACAGACTTATAAATCACATGGAGAGCAGGTAGTGAGGCTCCAGTGCTGAAGAAAAGATGGGTCTACATATAATTACAGGCTCCCCCATTCCTATTTCAAAGAATATTTTAATGCTTTTTCTCTGCAGCATCCTCACTGTGCAAGTGCCCTGTCATTTCTCTCTCCCTTTAATATCTACCTCTGTAAAGAGAATTATGTTAGGAAACCTTCCTGACAAAAAAATTAGAGAAAACAAACCAACACCAATCATCATCACAATGCATCAACAGCAACAGACTGGGAAAATTGTCTAGTTGGAAGCTAACACACCAAATACCAACCCCATCAGCCAAGATAGCTACCTACCAAATATAAGTGCCCCAGAAGGAATGAATTTCAGGCCTCATCACACCATGCATCCCTGCAATGCTGGGAATTCTCTTTACCTGAAACTAACCCACTACCCAGCAGCTAACAAAGAGATCCCAGAAGGATCATGACAAGCCGAGTCAGAGATTAAATAGAAACTAAGCAGAACAGAGTTTCCACAGTTGAGCTTGCATCATGTTGATAGGGAAGACATGATAGTAAGCATTAGGAGTAAACAAAACCCCTTGTAAATTAGTGTATATTAATTTGAAGAGGCAGGCATTTTTGGGATGGAAGCCAAGAGCCACCAGTGTCCAAGATAGGAAATGGGGATCAGAACAGACCATCCCATTTTCACAGAAAGGCGCCATATGAATGTGGCCAAGTGCCCATTACCAGACTTTCTTTCCTTCCACAATGAATATGTACAGAATTGTGCCATAATATCAACATATGCAGAGTAACGCATCTTGCAAAGATGTGAAACACTGGGCCTCATCCCATCCTACAACCTGCCAATGTTTAACCAGGGTCTGTATGCCATCCTGTCCATCTGCCCACAGCAACTCCCCATCATTAAGTCCTGCACTGAACGCTTCCTTGGGTCTGCATTAGTACACAGCCATTCTTGTAACACATGCTTGTAGAGGTCGAGCAGAGTCAAGACAGCTTGCTTGGCTCCACAATACTTATCCAAACAGGCTGGAAAGAGGAGGGAATGATTGCCCACCTTCTTAACTTCACATCACCACATCTGATGCAGAGGGTAGGAGGTCACATATGACAGAGCTGGCCAATGTGCAGCCTGCAGACCAAATGCTTCTCGACTCTGCAACACAACCCCTATCCGACTTGTTATTAGCAGAGAGAAACTTGCAGCAACCAGAGATCCTGGTAGGCTTTGTCAGAGCAAGCAGTACTCTGTGCAGCTCCAGTCTGTACTAGTTAGGTGCTATCCTTAGCCTTGTAATGAGATGCCAATGCAGCCCTTGGTTGGACAAGGCTGTCAGAGAAGGTTCCCCCACCAGACACATTTGAGCTTTAAAGAAGTTTCTTTTGCAGAAAGCCATGGATGTGTCAGGTTCTCTGTCCCTGCTGAGTAAATACAACACCAGTTATTGTCAGGATGTATACTCAGTGGACACCAGACATTAGTGTACTATCACCCCTGACAGACAGCTGATCAATAGTGCCAGTATCAGTGGCAGGTTTGTAGGCTGAGGGGTTCAGAAAGGCTTCAGACCAACTTTCTAAGAATGGCTTCCCTTCAGCATTTAACAGCTGTACCTGTCTCTTGATCTTGAACGTTAGCTGATCATCAGGCCTATCTGTCATATAGTTTCTAGGCAGATCGCTGGTGGTTATCCTGGAGTTCAGCATAAAGACATCAAAAGCTAAGATGACGCTTTACCTATACAGATGAACAAGACATTCAAAAGTGTGCATGCTAGTCAACAGCACGAAGTTTTTAAGGATTTCGAGCAAAGCCTAGCTTCACAAACCTCACTTCAGGACCCTCCTCATGCTGCCAGGTACTGGCCACACTCAGAGGGAACAGTGCTCTCCTAGGACACCCTCTAGCCTGAACAGGATTATAAAACATTTCATATAGTGTATGCACTTCAAATCAAGCAAGGGACCTTCTCTTCTCTATTTGCTGAAGCAGGGGATCATGTTTCAAAACCTTTTTTTTTTTTTTTTTTTAATAGCTTCAGTGGCAGTTCACAATGACTCTTAGGTCCCACCTGGAAAACAAACTTCTACCTCAGCCCTTTGGATGTGGAAAAGATTGCCAGTTTCCCTGAAACCATGTGGAACTGAAAGCTTTTACACTGGGAAGAAGAAACAAGAAGTCCTGAGATGCTAAGGTTATTCTGTACTTTAAAGTATAGCATGGGAGGGAGAGGGAAGGGACAAATGGTAACAGTAATAGAGCAAAGCAACAGTATTGGGCAGAACAATGTTATCCAAGCAAATTAGTATGATAAACCCCAGTCGGCTTCTGAACTGCAAGGATTCTTGCAAGCATCCAGTCCCTACTTGTAAGGTACAGACCAGGATCTACAACGCAGAGAAAGCCACTGGAAATGCTGTACCAGACTTGTTCTGTCCCACTTCTGAGCCTGATGCCAGCATTTCCAGGCATGTGGAAGAATCCTACTCACCCAGCCACAGCAACAGCCCCTCACACACACAAGGTTTCACTATGAGCTCCATTAGTTAAAAATCAACTGAAACCCTGAAGCACAGGTTCAGAATATTCTTTTAATGCAAGTGTTAAAGCCCTTTGTGAAAATTTCCTAATTCTTGGCTGCTGAAGAAGGGAAGGAAACTTGCTTCCTAAACTTACTATTGCTGCTGCACAATATACCATCCTACCCCAAGACAGCAGGGTTGGACCGGACAACCTCTTTGGGTTCTGCTCATTCCATGTCCATGCAAACATGTATGCATGTGCCAGTTCCACTCCTCCACTATTATCATGGGGTTTCTAGAAAATACTTAGGAGTATTTTTTGTCTGCCAACAGCTTTTCCAAACTTGCTAATCTCACTACCACGCCCACTGCCCTCAAAGACATGAAAAAAGAGGGCCAGCCTTGTCACATCTATTGCCTCTGCTTTATAAAAACACACACAACAAGTAGGGCATGCAACAAGTCCATGTCACCTTGTACGGACAGTTTTCTTCCCCACCACAAAGGTTAGAAACTAAAGAACCAAACAACAAAAAACAAGCTAAAAATATTTTCACAATTTGTCAACGCTCCCACCATAAGAAAAGTGTTTTCCTTGCCACCGAGGGGTAATATGAGTTTGTAGACCTCCACAGAGAGTCTTTCTGTTCACAAGACAACTACTGTGTCCTCAACTTTCTACAAACACTAGCTGCAACAAGAAACCGAGGACTGGTACATCAACTCTAAATAATGTACAGTTTGATATACTGGAAATCTCAGTGGTATCTTCAATGCTAACATGAACCTGCCAATAACCTATCCTCACCTGCTGCCAAAAGGATCTGTGCAAGTATTTCATTAAAGTGCTTTCCACCTCTCCAAACATTTCATATCCCTGTCTCGCACAATCAGGTGTTGAGATGGAATTTGCTTACTCCAGGTGCCAAAGGGAATCAACATCTTGAGTGAGTCAGCCTGTTATCCAGCTTTCACTTTAATGCCAAGGTGAACTGTATTTCAACAGGTCCCAGGCTACACATAACCACACACCTTCAAAAAGAGAGTGAGGCAGACAGGAGTAAGGGGAGAGGAACACACAAGGGAACCTCTCCCTGATGGCAAACAGAAATGGACAAACACATCCAAGTGTTCTGTGGCATGCAGCTGGGGCACAACACATACACAAGCAAGCCTGCAGCATCAAAGCAAAGCAGCTACATGCTCACAAGAAGTCTCGGACTCCTTGGTGATGATCTAGCATCTCCCATGGCTTTCCTTCACAGGTGTCATTTCAGAAGCTACCAAAAGCCCGGGACCACTCTACCTGCCCATTTACACAGCCACAAAGTCCCATGAGCCTGTATACTTCCTTCTCTGCAAAGATTCCCCAGGGTCCCATGTAGCAGTGTAACCATTATGTCAACCTCTTCAGAGCTCATTAATTGAGTATAATTGTGTCTATGAAGCGAAAAAACATCCTGAAATGAAAAACACATGTCCTGGCATAGGGAGGGGAAAAAAAAAACAAACAACACAACCAAACCCTCACAGATTACTTTTCTTATGTAAAAAATTTCATGTAAGCAAAACTAATTTGACAGAGATGTTTCTTTGCAAAACACCTGGACTTTTCACATGACAAGCATCTAACAGCAGCTTTGCACCGATAGCGATGCCTACAAAATCAGCCACGGAGAGCGTCCTGCTGCTTCACACCACGGCTCGCACCAGACCCATATGCCACGCAGCTATCCCGTCCCTGGGGAGCACTGCTCCCCGCCGCTCCCAGACCAGACTGCGCACAAACGCTGCCTAATTATTCCCCCAGATCTCACGTATTTTGTAAAAGCCAGCTAAAACCCGGCCAGTCCTCTGTGCCTCCAGCTTCTCAGGTGCTCTGGCTGCCCGTCCTTCCCCGGCCGGACTCCCCGGTCTCGCCGCCGCTTCCCACCCCCGCGGGGCACTCCCGTGCCCGGCGCTGGAGCCCACCGACCGAGGCGGCGGGAAACACCCACCCCATGCGCCAGCCAGGCCGGGATGCTCCGGGCCGCCGCTGAGTTTGGGAGAAGCGACGCTTCCACCGGGGCAGGAGCGGAACCGCTGCCGCCCGCCCGCCTCCGCCCTCCCCGCGGGCGGCTTCTGCCGCTGCT
>VYZW01035475.1:26846-45690 GCA_013401315.1 Balaeniceps rex | reverse complement strand
GCCAAGAAGGCCAACAGCATCCTGGTTTGTATCAGAAAAAGTGTGGCCAGCAGGACTAGGGAAATGATTGTGCCCCTGTACTCAGCACTGGTGAGGCTGCATCTTGAATACTGTGTTCAGCTTTGGGCCCCTCACTACAAGAGGAAATGGCCTCAAATTCCACCAGGGGTGGTTTATATTGGGTATTAGGAAAAATTTCTTCATGGAAAGGGTTATCAAGCATTGGAAGAGGCTGCCCAAGGAAGTGGTTTAGTCCCCATCCCTGGAGGTATTTAAAAGACCTGTAGATGTGGTGCTTAGGGACATGGTTTAGTGGTAGACTTGGCAGTGCTAGGGTAGTAGTTGGACTTGATGATCTTAAAGGTCTTTTCCAACCTAAACAATTCTATGATTCTATGTAATCAGCAGTGCACAGGAAAAATGGGTTATAAAAATCTACAGGGATATCAATAAAAGGAAAACTATTATACACTAAAATGACTATGATGCAGTTTTCATCAAAATAAGTGTTCCGAAAAATAAAGACAATAACAATTAAGTTCTAAAAAAGTTGAGAAACAATGCACATGAAAAACATTTAGATGCCGCTGATAGGAATGTTTGTGTCCCAGAAGCAGGCATTGTGAAGAAAACCTCAGAAATAGGAAAAAGGTGGGAGGAATAGATGGTGTATATTATTGCCTCATTTCCATCTTCATAGTCTACTGCTTTGATTCTCTTCAGGAACTGTTCATTCTCTACATCTTTATCTCTTTTAAAATAGCTGTTACGGAAACCTTGTCCTACTAGGAAAATGGAGGACACATAGTAACTTACCTGAATAAAACTCAAAGATAAAAGTTTTATAATGTGTCAGTAGATCTGTATAGTCCCTTGAGCCATCTCTGGGCTGCAAACAATAAGTTTACAATTGCTTCATTTTCCTCCATTGTTACCTCTGTAGGTGACAAATGCCATATAATGTGTGACAGCAACCTGGGTTTCTTCCTAGTAAAAATGTACCCAGAGCAGGCAGGTGAGAAGGCTTCAAGATGCAGGGGTGACCTTGTTGCTCTTCAGAGCAGGAGTCTGGATCAGCTCAACTCTCTTCCATATAGAATTAACCAGTCTTGTTTTTTAAAAAAATACTGCATCACTTAAAAATGCAAAACATTCAGAAAATAGGAAGCTTGGGTTTCTTTTTATTCCTCTTTTATCTCCAAACTAACTTCCAGTGTCTTCTTCACAGTCATCCATCTTGAACGGTTTCTTTTTTAATGAAAATTGAGATTCATACTTAACACAGTTATTCAACTCTAAGAACTAGACTTCTTTATATCAAACACCAAGTATTAGGAGACCAGAACTACAGCTGTGAGAAGTGATAACTTTATATAGCATTTGTGCTTCACTTTTGTACCTCCAAAGGGACACTTTATGCACTTTGAGGTATACGTGATCTCTGTCATGGTCAAGAAGTAAAACAGAAAGTTTGACTCTGAAACATAAACATATTGGGGAAAGTATTCTGTTCGAAGTCCTGAAGTCAGTAGTGCTACTCCTCTACAAAAATAATTAAATAATATATCTAACTTAGTATGCCCAATATTTGTACCTACCTCAAGGTATTCCTTACTGTAATTGTGTGTTTGTTCATTAGTAACTGAACATTTTGCAGACTATAAAACCAAATATAACCTGCTTATTCTCATACTATACTTATTCATCAGAAATGACTGTACAATAAGTAAACTTTTTATCTGAAATATCTTAATATATTATACATTTTTATCTTAATTTTATTTTCAAGTGTGTGTATGTGAAGGCATTTGCAGTAACGAACTGTGGTACAGAAAATGTGAATATATTTTTCTGTACATCAGTTCACTAAGAAGTTTATTCTCACTGTGTTTGTACAGTCCAGGACAGCTTGTTCAAAAAATGTAGCTGTAGGAATGTAAATGGCATGAAGGTTTGCGGCAGGGAACTGAGGGTTAACTTCACTGCAGGCAGTGGTTTCCTTACCAAGCTGTGCAATCCTCAACAGATGAAGCAATATGCTTTGTCCTTGTAAACCAAATGCATCCCACTCTGCAGTTCTGAATGTGATGCGGTAGCTTTCTATCACCTGCTACTGTGACCTGTGCCACAATCAATCACATATTGAGCAAAGCACTTAGAGAAAATCAGGAACATAACAGTTACCAAGTACGTTTTTTGAGGGTGAGGCTGACAATAGTAATGCATAGATGTTTGGAATTTTTAATTAGGAACACTGATCCTCAACAGTGTGTTTATCCGTACAGCATTTTTAAAAAAACTTAACAACTCCTCCCAGTATCTAAGGAGCATATTTTATATTTGAATATTGGCTTTGTGCTTGTGTTCAGCTACTGAATACAATTATTTGGGGTTTGTTTTGTTACTTTGTTCCTTTTGAGTTCTTTTTGCAAAATTTTTAAGACCTTCATCTGAAAATTGCAAAGTGCTTTAGAGGGAGTAATTGAATGTCACTAATGGTGAAGGAGGGAAAAGGTGGGAAAATTTACTCATTTTATAGTTGAGAAGAACTGAGCAATATCCAAAACAACAGATAGCAAGCAGAACACCTGACATTACTGAGAAATCACTGCTGCATCTAACTTGGACTTTCTCTGGTTTCCTAGCACTGTTCATCAGTGAAGATGAAGATGGACTTGCATTATATGAGGAACTGAGAGACATGACTAGCATTGTAGTTAATATTGCTCCATTAGTATTCATAATGTGATAGTTAAAATAATATGAAGAAATAAGTGAAACAAAGTATAAAGACATAGACTGAATGGAAGGATGTGCTTCTGACTCTCTGATATTTTCCTAGTCTGTTATTATGCCCATACTGTTTGCTGTGTTCTCCACATATAGCAAAAGTAGCAGCAAATGCGTATCAAGAAAGTTCTGAAATAGGTGTGGTTTGATTTAGCAATTGGCAATTACCTCAGGTGTTTGAAGGAGAGGTAGTGTCTTATAGTCCATGGAAGAAAAACAGTTTCACTTGTAACTTGCCGCCCCATCTTTTTTGATCAGGTAATAGACTGTTTTCATTGAATTAAATGTGCAGAGGAGATAAGCTGATCCTGTTCACTAATTAATTACTTGCTTTTATCACCTAAGAGTGTTTTAA
Organism: Balaeniceps rex; assembly: GCA_013401315.1. Classification (NCBI taxonomy): domain Eukaryota; kingdom Metazoa; phylum Chordata; class Aves; order Pelecaniformes; family Balaenicipitidae; genus Balaeniceps; species Balaeniceps rex. Next base: position 42,545 of record VYZW01035475.1, on the reverse strand, counting down.
CTGCATGATCCAGGGAGGCGATATCAAATGGCTAATTAGTTCAGTGAGGCAGTCTGTCCTGCTCATTTAGTAATGAGGAGTTTACTCTCTTGTTTTGATTTGCTTTAACTGATGGAATTCCATTGAAATACTAGGTATTACTTGCTGTGTAGTTCTTTTGAGGTGGTGGAAGGAAGTGGGGAAGGGGTATAAGAATGTCCTTAGAGAAAAGTTTATGAGGTTTATGTCTTTACTGACAGACATGAATCCCGGTGGTAACAACTCCCAGCACAGAGAAATTGCCTCTACTTCCTCCTTACCTGGCTATTGGATTTTTAGCAAACGTCTTACGAGCTATCTCTTGCAGTTTCAGCATATTCAACCCATATTAGTGATTCCTAGTCAATGTCCTGTTTGTGTTTATAGGGACTGCACAGCAGTGCTTAAAAAATGAAATTTCCAATTTACATATTAATATTTATTCCTTAGTAGTTGGGGGGAAAGGTGCTTTGTTTCTAATAGCACTAGGAACTTACATAATCTTGGTATCAGATAGTGAGACTCAGCTTTTCTTTTACTAATGAATTTGTTCTGTAGCAGCTCAGTGTAATTTGTGCCCAATTTGTACAGCTTTCACAATTTCAAAATAATATTTTCTTGTTTTCTGTGTTAAAGACAAATACTGATTTTACGGACTTTCTGCAGCAAGCAGCGAATGCCGTATGAGAAAAAAAAACAATGGCCCAAGCAGAGAGAGACACCTAATTCCATGCAATTATATCTGTACTTCTTCAGGATGTTGGCTTTAGGGAACATTAAGAAGGAAGAGAAAACAACTAGAACGTATTTCTTTTTTTAGGGAAAAGAAGACAAGTAGAGCATGGCTGGTTTGTTTGGTTTTTTTTTAAAAAGACCATCTAGAAAGTGTCATGATTTACTACAAATATTTAACACTGAAGTTGTCTGTAATCACTCCTCATAGTTGTTTTCGGTCATCAGCCCTATATATTTATATTTTCTTGTTTTCCCTCAGTCATGTCATCTATAATACATACCTGAATGAAACCGTTATGTGTCTTTCATATGGAATGTTAAGATGTAAATGGTTTTTTATAAGCCCCTTAACAATATCATACTAGAGCTCTTTCCTTTTATCTGTAGCAAATTGAAATTAATTAGAATCCTGGAAACTGGAAGAAAATTAAAGCTGTTAGTTATTAATTTAAAGCAATGGAAGTAATACTTTCCGATGCTCTTTTTTTAAGATTCTGGCTATAAATTCTGTAATACTTCACAGTGCATTTTTGGTAATTTTCTCCTGTATCTAGACTGAAGAATATGAACATCCTTTTAAAGAAAGCTGTCAGGCATGAGGAGAAAAAGTGAAGAAATTGTTTGAAAAATACTGAAAAATCTTAACCAAACCCTCAGAATAATAATAAAAAAGCTTGATGTAGCTATAGCCTTCAGTGTAACAATGTTTTTAAAAATGCTTTTAAGCATGCAAATACATATAAGGAAATCTGGAATTCAGCAACAAATCACTGAAGATATGAAACAGATGTAAAATGACAGCAGAAACGCTAAAAAGATACTCTAATTTTCAGGGCATTTATAAGCCTGAGGAAGGAAATAATAAATGTTAGTCAAATAGACATTGTGAAGAAATTACAAGTAAGAGAACAGGGAAAAAAAAGAACCTGAAAAATACATCTACAGTGGACGTAACTGCAGAATCTGAAGTGGCTGGTGGCAGAGCGCTGAGAATGAAATTGTACTCATGCTGTTTCACCCCACTGAATGGCAAGTTATTAAAAGTGCAACGTAACAGAGCTTTCAGTGGGATTTAGCACGATTTTCAATATCACTGGATCTTGGTTTCTATGTACTCCAAGAACCATCTCCTCACAAGAATTGTGAAAAGAAAACCTAAGTGCCTGAGAGGGGGTTTACAAAAGTCCTTTAAAAAGACTATGACTAAAGTGAAGGAAAAAGGGAAAGAAAAGTTAACATCTAAAGTATTTTCTAAACAAGTGAGAGAAGGAGCCTACCTTACACATGAGAAAGGAAAAAAGCAAATTTGCTTAAGTCAGAAGTAAACATATTAAGTGCTCAAAAGGCTTTATTAACACAAATGATGTATTAAAAGTAATACATAGTGTTATAGCTTCAAAAATGTGAGAGTTTTAGCTAAAAGCAGAAAAAAGTATTAGTACTGTGAGACTCATAACCAGCACTGCTACATTTACTTTGCTATTTGTAGCTTCATTAGTAAGTTAAGTTTTATCATAATGCTTCCTTTTCTATCTTATTGCTAATAGCTTGGCACTCACTATTTCATAAAATTTTATTGATATTCTGTGGGATATGGAAATGAAAATGCTTCTCTATTCGATACAAACTGAGACAAAAAGAAAGGAGCAATTTGCCTGGAAAGATTGATAGTGGACTTGACAGTTGTGTCCACCTGCACAAGTTGTGGGCCATTAGCTAACCATTGGCCCATGATTCCTCCCTTGGCACTTGTGTGCAGCATGGCAGCTTGAATAGTATCATTCTGCAACCCACTGCCAGCTAATAGCTTCAAAACCAGTTTCATCAAGCAAAGGCTTTGTGTGTCTGTGGTCTTTCAGAAGATCTAGTGTTAATATATGTATATCCTGAATATAGTATCACGATCTTTACCAACTTTCTCAAATACCAGTTCGATTTTCGTGGAAGTGTTTTTGTAAATTTTCGGTAATTATGAAAAATACTTCCTCTAGATGACTCTGAAAGAAAAATAAAACTGTCACATACAAAACAGACAAAAATTATGTGAACTGAGTGTAATCCTTGTTTACAAGCATCATAATCTGAAATATTTATGGTGTATTTTCCCTAATAATCAGACTTATGTATGAGGAATAATCCTAAAACAGCTCAATATATAGCTTTTTCTTAATCTGACTCAGAACATGTTTAAATGCTAGACAGACTCAGGTAGGAAGATGTCCATGGTTTTAATTAACTCTGTAAATTTTCTTTGAGATATGACCTCATTACTTTCCCACTCCTTAAGTGCATCTGTCACAAAATCTAGACTATATTGAGTAAAACAATAAAAAACCTAATTACTAAAGTATGATTGAAACCTAAGCCAGAAATTCTTGAAGTTTCGTGGTGATACTTTTTACAGACAGAGTATAAGTGATAACAATTTGATTTTATTTTGCAGCTCTCTTACTTTCACCAAGCAATACTGCATGCTAACATCAAACTATGTAACACAGTGTGTATTGAGCTGTTTTATGTATTTGTGTGTATCTTCAGCTGGAGACTGTGACTTCAGACTTGTTTTTAAGTGGTCCATCTTCTCTAACTGCAAGAATAACTGCATTTATATCACTGTAGCATCAAGCTCGAGAGCCACAAATGTTCTTAGAGGAAGAAAAGTTGTGTGAGTCAAATATGTTAAAGTTCTTAAATCAAGTTATAGTAACTGCACTCAAACACAGGCTCTGTCTACATAGCAAATAATGTAGTGCAATATTAATATGGATTAGTTGATCAAAGTAGTTGTAGATATATGAGCTTTAACATCCTTATATATGGCTCAAGGCTTTTACTTTAGACTAAATATAGTTCAGTCCTTGTCATGAATGTCCTCGCCATGCATAGCATTTGAAGCTGTTTGTCATTGGTTCAGATCTTTCTTTCTCCCTTAGCTGTAGAAACAAATTTGGTGCACACTGTGGGCAAAGTTCTAGGTTAGTTTCTTCCAAAAGTAATCTAGTTTGCATACACCAAAATCATTCTTCAAAACCAATGACTGTGCATTAAGTGCTCAGGGGATTCACTTCAGAAATATGCTACAGCACCAGTCCAAAACATTAAAGCTAATGTAGTTGTTCTGGAATATTCATGTAAGACAAGCCATTTGTAAGCATATTAGCTATTTAAGCTGAAAACAAACATTGTAAATTTAGTTTAAAAATACTTCGCCCATGATATTCCTGATGTTACAGATTTAATTCTGTTGCTTAACATTTTTCTTCCTTCAAAAATGTCCTGTGTTTTATTACATTAAGATGGGAATAATAATCTATATTTTATGATTATATATTATTATAATATATATTTTATTATAGTATTTTAATACATTGTGAAACAATGAAATGTAATATACGTATAGTATGTTAATAATATACTATTAGCATATAATATTATTCCAAATGTATGCTGTAGAGAAGCCAGAGTAGATCTTTTATCAGGTATTACTACAGGCTGTCTCCTAATCTAAAAAAACATGTTTGAGGTGGAGGGAGGGAAAGGAAGGCTGTTGATTTTCTGAGCTTCACATCCATCGCTGAGTCAAAATTCCTTTTCCTGTAATACTGAGTAGCTTTTTATTTTTGATGGAAACTCTAATGCTAAGGTAAGATGGGCAGACAGAAGATGGAGCCAGTTCTCTGGTTTCTCTGTCTTGCATAATTATGGGAACATGTTTCAGGGTGCTTCTTCAAATTCCGTTTCATTTTGCATAAAATCTGATTTATTAATCTGTGGGTTTATTTCTGTGACCTCAGAGGGTAGTTGTGGTGGGTTGACTTTGGCTGGCTGCCAGGCACCCACCCAGCTGCTCTCTCACTCCCCCTCTTCAAGAGGACAGGGAGAAAGTAAGACAGAAAAGCTTGTGAGTCAAGATAAAGACAGGGAGACACTCACCAATTACTGTCACAGCAAAACAGACTCAACTTGGGGAACATAATTTATTGCCAATTAAAATAGAGTTAGAGAGTGAGAAATAAAGACAAAAACTGAAATACCTTTCCCCCACCCCTCCTTTCTTCCGATGCTCACCCTTCACTCCTTCATTCTCAACTCCTCTACCTCCTTTCCTGCCGAGGGGTGCAGGGGGATGGGGAATGGGAGTTGCAGTCAGTCCATAACAGCTCCTCTCTGCTGCTCCTTCCTCCTCACGCTGTTCCCCTGCTCCAGCATGGGTCCTTCCCAGGGGTTACAGTCTTTCACGAACTGCTGGAGCAGTGGGTCTTTCCAAGGGCTGCCAGGGAATCTCTGCTTCAGCACCTGGAGCACCTCCAGCATCTCCAGCACCTCCTCCCCTCACTTCTTCACCAGCCTTGGTGTTCACAGGATTATTTCTCACACTTCTGATTTTTGTCCTCCCTCCTCTTTTCCACAACTGCCATGCAGCACTTTTTACCCTTTCTTAAATATGTTTTCCGAGAGGNTCTTCTTGAAAAAAAAAAAAAAAAAATTAAAAGAAGCATAAGGAGCACCAGGACTACACTGTGGGCAATATTTGAGTATATATACACATATTCCTAGTGCCCAGTTCAAATCAATAATGTTAAAAATAATTTTAGTATTTCAGGCTTATTTAAGTTATGTATAAAATACTGGTTTGCATTAAAAAAGAACAAGGCAGCAACACCAAAATTGCTATTATGCAGCAATAAAATAATACTTCGGTTATGTTGCTGACTCATTCTAGTAGACTACCTAGTCAGTCATCTAAATCATAATTGTTAGCAAAATGAATGGCAAGTTCTGCATATTTATGGCAGTGATTGTTCTAGCACCTCTTTGAAAACAGTAGAAAGTGTTAACATACTAGAACACTCTGTTAAATCATTGCATTGGAGAAAAGTACAGTCACTGATTTGTATTTTTTTTAACTGCAGCTTTTCTTCACCTGCATCTTTATATATTGGTCGGCTGTTATCTTGGGGAAAAAAAAATCCATTATCTCTGATTGAGGGAAGTGGTCCATACTATGTGGGTAATAGTTCTAGAACAGAAACAGAAGCTGCTGTATTTAGCTTTTTAGCTTATATGAAACTAGAAAAATAAGTTCTTCTAAGTAAAGTGGGCTGTGAAGAAGCAGCGTATTAAATGAACGATGCCATGTTTTGGATGTAGTTCTCTCAACCAGTTCTTTAGTTGAGTACTTAGAAAAAAATAGTTTTAAATTCTTCATTTGAAGTGTCTATAAATATTTCTGCCACCTCTTAAAGCTTTTTTTAAAATCATGCATTGGAAGTTTGTGAGTTATGATTGATAGCAAAATGCTTCCTCTCATTAGCACTTTTGCAGGAGTTAATGCCATAACACAAAAAAGCCAATAAAGCAGATCTTCCCTTTGGAAGGCTAATAATAAATTTAGTTACAGTAATTGATCCTGTATTGTCAGCTATTCTAAGAGGTGTTAGTGTTGCTAGTGTTACTGGGGAACATACTTTTCTATTTTGGGTGTTCCACTATAAAAGGTTTTGAATTTTTATTTTTGTTATTTCAGAAATGTGTACAGTTTATTTGATGTATAATGGAAACCTGTCCTTCATAGCTGTACGCAAGTCCAGTGGACTACATTAAGCAGGAAACAGGCTCTTGTGAGAACACCTTCACTTTGTACTTTTGCGTTGGTTTTCTGCATAGTGCAGGAGAGTAGAGGATAGTTGATTAACATCTACTTATTTTGTGTTTCGTAAAATGCATACATACTCAAGCAGCTTTAAGTGATTTTCTGTAGTGTTTGGAAAATAAGCTCTCTCAAACATTTGTTAATGTGTTCAGCAGTCTAATATTCAACTTTCAAAATGTCAGAAGGTTTCTGTGTGTTTTTGAAGGATCATTTTTTCCACTCCCTTGAAAGATGTGAGTAAAAATAATTGGTTTGTGTTTTACCATTTACCATCCTAATAATACGGTCATAAGTATTGTCTTAATTTGTGTAGGTAAGGCTGAAGGTATTTAAGAATATCAAAGTGAAATAGAACTAAATCTGCAGTATTTCAAAACAAGTTGGCAACACTGTTGATGTCAGTTCTTAATGGCAAGATTTAAGGGTTGGAAGAAAATGAGGGATAGGGTCATTTGGCCATTACATGAGTGATACAGTGCTTAAGAAACTATGTAAAAGTTCATTTTTCAGTCATTTCTGGATTCACTGTATATGACAAATTAATAGCAGTCACAAAAAAAATTTAAATTAAAAAAACACAAGTTGTGAACTCTAGAAACCAGATTAGGGCAAGTGGAGTGGTTAGGGAGTTGTGTCTGAATTCATAAGCGAAATCCTGGTGCTACTGGAGCTTGTGGGGGATTGAACCTTTGGCTCAGTGGGTGCTGTTCAGTGCCATTCCATACCATTATTTTTGCTTGAAGCGATGTGATTTCCATCACGTCCAGCAAATGGAAAAAAGTGTTTGAAAAGCTCCTAATAAATTTACATATTTAGGCCAAGTGTAAGGTATTTTTGCTTCCTGTTCTCTCAAAATTAAAAAACACATTTAATATTATGTTTTTCCAGTACAACATTTTGAGTTGTTTATCATGTTAATAAATCACTGTGTGGAGAGGTTTTTTTGTGGATGAACAGGCCTTTTTTTGCCCCGATAATGTCATAGTGGAAAAGATAATTAACTCTGCAGAACTTGTACTTTCTTTAAAAAAGACTAATCACCTATCTTGTATCTACTGAATGATTTCAATGAAATGTGTTAAATTACTAGATGCCAAACTCTGAAGAGAGTTGATACATAGACAAGAAAATTAATCTTACTACAAAGAGCATAGTGAATGTCCATAATTGCCATCTATGAGGCACACAAGCTAATGTAGCGCAGCTGGAAGTGATATTTAGTTTAACAGTAAACTGAACTTTCTGATGTCAGAACAGTTGTAATATCACTAACTGTCACTATAATTTACATGTATTTTCCTTTTTTCTAGTCAGAAGTGGCTTAATTTAATGATTAACAATGAACAAACAATACATTCGTAAGCATATGTATATTTTAAAGGATAAAGACACATATATACAATGTAATAATATGGAGCAAAGAAAAACAGCCATGAAAAATTTTGAAAGTAACGTTGAAAATGGATTTTTAAGGTAACATTTTCACAGATCCTGCTGCAAAGGGCTAGGAGCCTTAACTTTCTGATGTGAATCCATCCTTCTTAATGTGAATCCATCAGGGACAATAGAAATATCTGCTCCAAGATCTCTCCTTCTCCCATAATACAAAGCTTTCATTATACAAAGAGGTTTGGAATTCAGTTATCTATCAGTTATCTATTTTGCTGTCTCTGAAGCATAGTTGAAGATAATGGAACCAGCAGGCCAGATTTTTTTTCTTTTTCTTTAACTGTTTGGGTGCATCAGTTCTGCAGGGTCCAAATTAAACAAGTTGAAACAACTATACTTTCATTTTCCAAGAACAGTTTCTCAAAGCGTGAAAACCAGGCCCTCTTCACGGTTACAAACTGTTTTGATGGTAGCTCCTCTCAGAATACTCATTGCCATGCTATATTAGGGAACTGGGAAAGGTAATTTCTTTAAAAGTATCTTTTGAATTGAAAGTGACTATAAACAAGGGGGGAAAAAAACTGACATTTTTCTGTCCTTTTATATTAAAAGAAGAAAAATATTTTTGTACATTAAGAAGGAAAGAAATTCTTAACTCACATGAAAAATAACTGACATGGTAAGATCTGTCAAATTGTAGAACTTTAAGTTAGTTTAGGTTATTCCTAAGTATTGACCTTAGGATAATTTGTTTGTCATTTGAAATATAGGAGACTATGGTATAATCTGCAGAATGTAGTATTAGTAGCTACAGCTTTGTTCTGCTTAAAGCTTGCCAGTGTAACACTTCACAGAAAATTTGTGGCCATAATTATCTGAGACATTAATTTCTCTGTACATTAAGCTGAGGGTTTTCTCTCCTTTTCTTAGGGAGATACACATCTGAGAGTGATGTATGGAGCTTTGGAATCCTTTTGTGGGAGACCTTCAGTTTAGGAGTATGTCCGTACCCTGGAATGACCAACCAACAAGCACGAGAACAAGTTGAGAAAGGTAGTTCTTTGTAAGGAGTGAAAGAAATGCTGTATAGATCCGTAAGGATGTAGTACATACAGTATAAAATAGCAAAGAAATAATATACAAGTTATCCAGCAACTTTAGCAAAAATATAATGAGATTTTTTAATTGCTGAATTTCTGGGAGGAGTAGTGTGATATATAGGCTTCTTGAACAAAGGAATATACTGACCAGTGACTTAAAGGATAGAAGACTTACGGCATGCTGACTTTCGTTGTTGCAGAGCTAAAAGGTGAGATGGAGAGGAGAGATTTACTGCTGTGCAAAGCAGAGGCTTGACCAGAATGAATTATTTAAGATTATGCTAATGCAGTTATAAATATTCTAAACTGCCAGAAGAAAAAACTGTGTCATTCCATCTTGTCTATTAACACATTTCAGACAAAAATTTAGCAATTATGGTAGAGAATGGCAAGCTAGTTGAGCGTTGAAAGCCACATTTCTCTTTTACGAAATAATCAAAAGGCTTTTATTTAAAGTAGCAAGTAACTGTGAGCAGGATTTCAGGACTTTGATTTATTTTCATCATCTTTAGTGGTATTTCAGAACTGTTCTTCCTCTACATAGTATTACTGTGTAATTCAAAAACAGGTTCTAAGCTAGTAAAACTGCTAAATGATTTAAAAAAAAAAAACAACTAGTTTGCTGATTTATACAGATTGCCAGTGTTTGTTCTAAGCACTGTAGATGACCATCAAAGTTTCTCCTTAAAAGGCCAAATCAAAAAATCTCATGTTTTCCAGAGCAGAGGAGTGATTGTAAAAACAAGTCTTACTATCTGAGTACTGAGATTCTGTTTTAATCCGCTGAGAATAATAATCTCTTGAAACTGATAAAATTCAAAGATTTAGAAGTATGTTTATGCTTTTTCAGCTATTTATACTGTGGGGGAAGTAGTCCTGTTGGCCCATCAGCAATTCTTTTTCCCTTTTTTTAATAGAATTTTCATTTGTTTTATCAGCCTATTTTCTTGGTTTTCAGTATATAACAGCTCTTCTGTTAGGATAGTCAGCTAAGACACTCCAGATTCTCTTCCTGATCTTATCTATCTCAATTACTCAGTCACTAAGAGTCTTCAGTGAATTCAGTCACTTGAATTTTTGCTTTAAACCAGGATAATTTCAATTCTAAATAACTATATAGAATCACTTCACTTTAAGGACAAAAAGTAGTTGCTGCTGTCGCTGTTTTGAAGAACTGGTTTCTAGAGGAAACTTTGTGAAGGAAAGGATTTTTAAATAGTTTCATATTATCTTGTCTGTAAGTGTCCTAGAGCCCAGCTGTTCTCCTTTGAAGTTACATGCATTAATCCAGCACCTAGAGCAGATGCATGCAATATAACAAAGGAAAAAATATTTCTCAAGATTTTCCTGTTGTATGAGGCCAGTGTTATTTATACTCTGCTTTAGAAAGAGAGATGCAGAGACCTGTGCAGTAAGTCTGGACTCACAGAGCTGCATTTAGCTGTAGAGTCCTATGTGCCAACTCACTTTATTGTCCGCTGCCTGTCATTTGCTCAGAGAGCTACAATCACAGAGTGAGAGAATGGCTGCGGTCTGCAGGGACCTCTGGATGTCATCTGGTCCAACCCGCCTGCTCAAGCAGGGCCATCTAGAGCTGGGTGCCCAGGACCATTCCCAGACGGCTTTTGCATATCTCCAAGGATGGAGACTCCACCACCTCTCTGGGCAACCTGTGCCAGTGCTCGGTCACCGTCATGGTGAAGAAGTGTTTCCTGAGGTTCAGGAGCAACCTCCTGTGTTTCAGTCTTTGTCCATTGCCTCTGGTCCTGTCACTGGGCACCACTGAAAAGATCCTGGCTCCATCCTCTTTGCACCCTCCCTTCAGGTATTTATATACATTGATAAGATCCCCTTGAGCCTTCTCTTCTCCAGGCTGAACATTCACAGCTCGCTCAGCCTTTCCTCATGTGAGAGCTGCTCCAGTCCCTTCATCNGCTGTTCTCCTTTGAAGTTACATGCATTAATCCAGCACCTAGAGCAGATGCATGCAATATAACAAAGGAAAAAATATTTCTCAAGATTTTCCTGTTGTATGAGGCCAGTGTTATTTATACTCTGCTTTAGAAAGAGAGATGCAGAGACCTGTGCAGTAAGTCTGGACTCACAGAGCTGCATTTAGCTGTAGAGTCCTATGTGCCAACTCACTTTATTGTCCGCTGCCTGTCATTTGCTCAGAGAGCTACAATCACAGAGTGAGAGAATGGCTGCGGTCTGCAGGGACCTCTGGATGTCATCTGGTCCAACCCGCCTGCTCAAGCAGGGCCATCTAGAGCTGGGTGCCCAGGACCATTCCCAGACGGCTTTTGCATATCTCCAAGGATGGAGACTCCACCACCTCTCTGGGCAACCTGTGCCAGTGCTCGGTCACCGTCATGGTGAAGAAGTGTTTCCTGAGGTTCAGGAGCAACCTCCTGTGTTTCAGTCTTTGTCCATTGCCTCTGGTCCTGTCACTGGGCACCACTGAAAAGATCCTGGCTCCATCCTCTTTGCACCCTCCCTTCAGGTATTTATATACATTGATAAGATCCCCTTGAGCCTTCTCTTCTCCAGGCTGAACATTCACAGCTCGCTCAGCCTTTCCTCATGTGAGAGCTGCTCCAGTCCCTTCATCATCTTGGTGGCCCTTCATGGGATTCTCTCCAGTGTGTCCAAGCCTCTCTTGTACTCACATGACCAGCACTGGAGACACTACTTCAGGTGGGGTCTCACCAGTGCTGAACAGAGGGGACAGATCATGTCCCTCAACCTGCTGGCAACACTCCTTCTAATGCAGCCCAGGATACCATTAGCCTTCTTTGCCACAAGGACACATTGCTGGTGCATGTTCAACCCTTGATGTCCACCAGGATCCCTGGGTCCCTTTCTGCCAAGCTGCTTTCCAGCTGAGTGGCCCCCAGCATGTACTGGTGCCTGAGGTTGCTCCTGCCCAGGTGCAGGACTTTGCACTTCCCCTTGTTGAACTGCATGAGGTTTCTGTCAGCCCATTTCTCCAGCCTGTCCAGGTCCCTCTGGATGGCAGCATGACCATCTGGTGTATCGGCCCCTCCTCCAAGTTTGGTGTCATCTGTAAACTTGCTGAGAGTGCACTCTGCCCCATCATCTAGAGCATTACTGAAGATGTTAAACAGGACTGAACCCAGTATTGACCTCTGGGGTACACCACTAGTTACTGGCCTCCAACTAGACATTGTACCACTGATCACCTCCCTCTGGGATTCACCGTTCAGACAGTTTTCAATCCACCTCACTGTCTGCTCATCCAGCCCATAATTCAACAGTGTCTCCATGAGGATTTTATGGGAGACAGTGTTGAAAGCCTTACTGAAGTCCCCTCATCTGCCAAGCCAGTCATTTTGTCATGGAAGGTGATCAGATTGGTCAAGCATGACTTGCCCTTAGTGAATCCATGCTGACTACTCCTGATGACTTTCTTTTCCTTCATCTGCCTGGAAATGGTTTCCAGGATTAGCTGCTCCATCACATTCCCAGGGATCAAGGTGAGGCTGACCAGCCTGCAGTTCCCTGGGTCCTCCTTTTTGAAGATAGGAGTGACATTTGCTTTACTCCAGTCTTCAGGCACTTCTCTCAGTCACCATGATTGTTCAAAGGTTCTTGAGAGTGGCCTTGCAGTGACATCGGCCAGCTCCCTCAGCACTCATGGGTGCATCCCACCAGGGCTCAGGGACTTATGTGTTGCTTAAGTATTCCCTGACCAGATCCTCTTCCACCAAGGGCACATCTTCCTTGCTCCAGACTTTCTCCTTGGTCTCTGGGGCCTGGGGTTCCTGAAGGCCAGTCTTCTAGTAAAGACTGAGGTGAAGAAGGCATTCAGTACCTCAGCCTTTTTCCATGTCCTGTGTCACCAGGTGCCCTACCTCATTCAGCAGTGGGCCCACATCTTCCCTAGCCTTCCTTTTGTCCCCTATGTACTCTAAAGAAGCCCTTGTTGTCTTTGGCATCCCTGAGCTGATTCAATCCCATTTGGACTTTAGCTTTCCTAACTCTGTCCCTGGATGCTCAGACAATGTTTCTGTATTCCTCCCGCATTACCTGGTTTTGTGTTTGAATTTGTCCAGGGGCTCCTTGTTCATCCATGCAGTCCTCCTGGCATTTTTGCCCAACTTCCTACTCACTGGGAAGTTGCCTTCATTGCTGTGAGTACATCTCTTTGGTCCGGGGTATGGATGATATGCTGGAGCAGCCCCTTATCTGTGGCTTCTGTATGATTAGCTGCTAATTTACTTAACTGATTGTTCATTCTCCTGCTCATCACCAAGTCAGAGACCTCCTTCAGTTTATGGCAGCAGAGGTATGTAGGCCACTGCCTATCTAAGCAAACCAGAAGAGTAAGAGAGTTAAGATGATGGGAAAACATAAAAGTTAAGAAAACAGGAAGGAGGGAGGAAAAATAAATGGATAAAGTGAAAGTGTGAAGGGAACTTCTTAAGGAGACAAAAGAGGGAAGAAGCATGAGAATAAAAGTTGATCCATTTTGAAAAAGAGCAAAGAAGTGTACTCCCATCTTAATGTTTATTTATAGGAACACCATTAAACCCTAGAGGGTAGCTACTTCCTAAGATACAGGAGATAAATCTATGCAGGTTGCTGCCCTTAGGGATGAGAAGCATGCTGACAGTTTACCATGCCCAACTTCAATGTCATTGGTACCTGAGCTTTGATTAATTTAATAATTATCTATCTTGTATAGGTTATATATTGAAGACTTTCCTCATATTACCCTGAAGATCTTTTTTAATGCAATGATCTTGAACTTTGGTCGTTTCTTTTTAGATTTGTCAGTATGCATCAGTTTTCAATGCTAAACATTTTACCCTTTTTTTTATGTACCAGGCTACCGAATGTCAGCACCGCAAAAATGTCCAGAAGAAATATATAAAATAATGCAGAGGTGCTGGGCCTACAAACCTGGAAACCGTCCAAATTTCAGTGAGATTCAGAAAGAGCTGTCTTCAATCAAAAAGAAAGTGACATAGTGATAAACAAGTGCCAAACTCAATGTGTGGGACTTTATTTTCCAGTGAAGTAATTTTTTCCCCTCAAACACTATGCGTTTATACAACATTATTTGCAATATTCTTCTAGGATTACTTTGAAATTAACTTTTTTTTTATATACATGTGTACCATCTTGAATGATGTCTACACCTGCATTAAAGACATATACTGCAAAATGCTATATATCCAGTCACAGTAATATTGTCATTTAGGTTACATGTAAATAGAAAAGCACATACTATAGATTTAAGGGACTGTGGCTTCTATCTGTTTTACAGCAAGTAACTGCTAGTGACATTTTCAGATGTTTTCTACTTTCAAGCTGTGTTCTCACTCTGCTATCCCTGTCCCATATGTCAACACCAGCAGCACTCTAATGTGGTGACTGTCATACATGTTGGCCTTAAAACTGAAGACAGTTTTGACAAGTATTTCAACTAGAAACTTCTATATTTTTTAAGTTCTTTCTGCAACTGATATTTTTAAGTGATACTATGTTTTAAGGATGAAGGTCAGTTAGATTCTGGATGCAAATATTCTTACTGAACAGTGAAATCCAGAATTTTCTTTTGTAGGAAATTGAGTTACTTGTGTATTTCTTACCATACTGTAGTAAATACTTCTGACTTTTGATGTTATTTACTTAAGCCACACCTTTTCTTCCTACAAATCCATCAGAATTCAGTAATCTGTCTCCTTTACAATGACCTATGTTTATTTAAGAAACAAAAAAAACAATATCAAGTCTTGACTACACATGTTAAGAAATACTGCAAATCATCTGCCTTCCAAAGAATATGTAAAAGCAGTAGGCCAACAGAAAGAGTTTTATTAATGATAGCCGCAGGTAACAAATATCATTGATCTTAGAGGAGTTAAAGAATGTGAATTGCTGGATATGTTTTTTATCCTGATTTTTTCCTTAAATTGGTACTAATTCTCAGAATGCAGCTGGAGCCTACAAAAGTTTATGCTAAGCAAAAGTACATTCCATGCATAGTGTCCAAAGGAAAATACTACTTCTGTATGGCATAAGGAAATTGTTCAAGAAAACAAAATAAAGAAGTATGTTTAAAGCCTCTGACAGGCTGAGCAAGGCAAAGTATGAATACTAACCTTCTAACTTTTTTAAATCATTGCAATCAGATTTCAAAAGACTGGGGACAAGCAAGTTTTAAATGCCACCAGGAATAATAACCTTGTATATATTAAAAAAAATCCGCCAGAAAGAATAAAAAATTACTAGATGGGGAAGGGAGGAAAGGAACAGTTTGTTACTCT
Organism: Balaeniceps rex; assembly: GCA_013401315.1. Taxonomy (NCBI): domain Eukaryota; kingdom Metazoa; phylum Chordata; class Aves; order Pelecaniformes; family Balaenicipitidae; genus Balaeniceps; species Balaeniceps rex. Next base: position 27,354 of record VYZW01035475.1, on the reverse strand, counting down.
GGCTCTGGGTCCCCTTTGCAGCTGGAATTATTTTCTAGGGCCCTGCACAGAAATAGGAACAAGTTACAGTATCCTGGTCTGACTTCCAGAGTTAAGGTGCTTAAATTTTTTCTAAGAGTTAACTAAAATTTTTCAGATGGGCATGCCAGTTGCTGCTAATGCAAGTAAGAAACAGGAACTGTAACACAGTATCTGGAATGTTAATTAGCCCTACATTTTATTGTTACAGTGGGATTGAGATGTAGTGACGTCAGTGGCTACATTACATTTTTATTTCTGTTAAGGTGACTTTTCTGTTGTCCACAACATTTTTGCTCTCTAAAGTGTGTTTATGGTAGTACTGAGTGGTAATGTTTAAGGGCTATGTGTGACCAAAATATGTGTAGTCTAGAAAAGTTTGTCTGTTACATTGGAGTTAGTGTCCAAATAAAACAATGAATGATTGTGCTGGAGCACATCACCTGCATTTGAGGTGGAACTGTCAGCATCCAAGTATAAGGAATGGTGA
>VYZW01035475.1:2805-21865 GCA_013401315.1 Balaeniceps rex | reverse complement strand
ATAGGTGGAACGACTAGAAGAAACGTATCTGTTTCCATTGTTAATTGTATCATTACCTGTAACTGACAAGTTAACTTGTTTTTTCCACCAAGCTTCCCACCTAGTTTTCACTACAATGCTAAAAACATGTAATAGGAAAAAACCTCATGATGTAGGCTCGTCACACAGGACACAAAAGGCAGGCAGACTCCTGCAAAGAAATTTTGAAGACTGAAAGCCAACAATAAACACCTGTCTTGTCCCTTCTGTTCAAGGAGCGTGTAGTTATATGCATGTTCAAATGACTTCCAGAGATGAAACTTGGACTAAGATTGGTAGGGCTGCTGCTTTTTCAGTTGTATGTGTTACTTTTCCTTTGTATAATTGTAGGCATCTGGAAACAGAGGAGGGGTGTCGGGGAAGGAGGGGAAGTTGGTTCACTGACCTGCTAGCACACGCAAGACTTTTGACACCAGTAACCTTGAGTGGGGCACAGATACCATTTGCAAACATGTTTAGATTTCTATTCAATTTTGTGCCAAAGTATGCACCAGCAAGTTTAATATCAGGTAAAGCACCTTTTATACTCTTTGTTGTTTAAAAATAATATATTTGTGAAACAGATCGATAATACATAACACTGGAAATGGGTGCTTCTTCCCAAAAGTACACATGTAAAAAAAAAAAGGAAACATTTGTGAGTTTATCTGGCTTTTAAGCAAGTCTGAAAATTATAACTATGTAATACAGTTGCCAGTTGTCTGTCCTTTATAATTTTAAATAGATCTGCATTTTAACTTTATTTATTTGCCAATTTTTTATATACTTTAAAGTTACACTTTTGAACTCAAGCTAACTTTTTATTTTCCTAGGCTGTTAAAAACAGAATTTCAGTACTCTTGTAAACTGCAGACCATTTTTGAATAGTCCTTTGTCTTTTCCTATGGACCGGTTACCACTAATGAGTCTGCAGTCCCCTTTTTACTGTACTCTTCTAATAAATGTAAAATATTTGTATCAAGCTGTCTCATTTTATTTGGTAGTTACAGGTTGTGTTTATGCACTTGCTTCTGTAATCAAGTGGAACATCAACTCTAGTAACATTGCTCTTGGGAATAGCTACAATTCAAAGTACTCCATTTCACAAAGAAAAAAAAACAATTTTATTTGTATTTTTTGGGAAGTTGATATCTGTGTGATCCTCACTCACCGTTTGGCTGTCACTTTTGTTTACCTTTTGTGTATCAGAAGGTCTTGAAAAAAGGAGTAACCTAGTGGACAGAAGGGAAGGGACTTGTTGAAACAGGCTGAGAACTTCAGGCTGGAGCTTTGCAGTTTTGAGGATGTTACACCATGTGTTTCTCTTCAAACCAGAATTGTGTTAAGAAGCTAGGCACTGAAAAGCAAACATGCGTATTCTGCACCCCAACAGCAAAGCAAAATCTACAAGCATTTCCAGTTAAGAGCAATGCAGCAGTCCTAAGGCATATCCAAGCTTTATACTGTTTCTTTTACATGATCTAGTGCTCGGTTTCCTTTATATTAAAAAAAAAAATATTACTCGCATTCTAAATGCAAGCTACATTTTAAAGTAGATTGTTTAAAGCTACTTTATGCTTAATTTGAATGAAATTAATCGCCGTAATAATTGCCATTTTCACCACACTTTGATGCAATTTCTTTGATCTCCATAATCCCTTCTTAATATAAAGGCTGTGATACAAAAGTTACAACTGAGGTAAAAAATCAGAATTATTGTGCCTTAAAAAATTTTAAACTAATCTTTTGAGATCTCATGGCTAATGTAAAGTATGAGTACCCTGCTGAAAGAACTTCTTCCACTGCCTTATGCTCCCTGCAGATGCACTTCGTTTAAGCACCCAACAATGGGTAGAAAGATGGGGTTTTGTGTACCTGCACCCTCACACGGTGTTATTAAACACACTGCGTGCTGGCACAGCACTGTGATTTGCAAGACTTGGTGCCTGACTGAAGGAGTTAGCAAAGAAGCAAATTTATAGCACTGATTCATAAGTGGGACTGAGGTTTTCCCCACCATCTCCCAATAATCACAAATGGGGGAGATGTAAGTCCAAAGCTCATCCCCTGAATTTACCAGTATGTGTTGAGACAGAAGACAACGCAGCATGGGATTGCACATAGCTCTGGTACAATTCTGATAAGAGAATAATTTATTAGCAGGGTAAGTTTAGAAAAGGTTACTGCAACTAAATCCGTCCGCTCAGTGATGCAAGGCCTCCAAATAATAAAAACATGTTGTGTGAAAACCTGCTACTGCCAAACATTGAGCAGCACAGGGTCATCAAATTTCCTCATCTGAAGTATCACAGCAGTTAATTAGGAATGAGGCTAAAGAAAGGAGCCTTCAGGGTGATCAGGGCCTTTGTACAGTCCTACATTTTTTACAGTTTAGAAGTAGATTCAAAGGACTTGTAGTTTAAAAGATTAAGTTGATAAGACTTCTCAGAAGATCTCAAAGGACATTAGGCATCTAAGGATGACTTTAAATGGCAGATCACAGCTTTTCCATATTCTTGAGATTCCCCATTTAACCACTCAGGCACATCTTCCCCTAACAAACCTAACAGTCTGCAGTAGCAAAACAGTCCCATGCAGGAGAACATACACCCTAGTTCTGACATGACCGTAACACTTCATTTCATATTTCAGTTCAAGTTTTCCACTTGGGACTTTTCCTGCCTAGCTGACTTTTAAGTCCTAACCTTGCAGGTACTGTACAACTGGCAAAACTCCACACAGAAGATATTTGGACACAGAAGTGTTGATACTGGATAGCACTGCTTGCATCCATCCATTTTTTTCTAATCACCCAATGTTTCCATGTCAAAGCTAGATCAGTTCTTTTTCTCTGCAAGAGACAGACATACCTCCCTCCCTTTTAGCTCCAAATACTGCGCATGCAAAGATAGCTTGATACTCAGGTACAAAACCTCCCTTGAAGTTTGGCAGAAATATTGTTTTTGTTGAATGAGGGAGAGACATTAATCTTGCTCAGAGACACAGAAGCAGCTCACAGCTGAGGACTCTAAGCAGAAGTATGTGCCTGTATTCAGCCTGATGTAAGGGATTTGGGGAGTTAGTGGAAGAGCAGGGACAGGAAGAGTTGTTTTGGGGAGTGGATTGTTTCCTTTCCAGCATATTCAATTTAGTGGCCCACTGGGTCTGCTGACTTCCACCAATGTTGCTCCTGGGTCCCTAAGTCTCCATGACCTCTACACTCTGGGAGCTTAACTGAGGCCAAGGACCATAGAGGGCTCAAAAGCCAAATATTCCCATGTTTAAGATGTTTGGTGGATCTACCCCCCAAAGCAAAATAGGTCTGAGGAAACCTGCGGTAAGTTGCACTTGCTCAGCGTGGAGGCTGAGGTCCATCACAGGTCACATAATAATAAATTGTAATGAAAAGGAGAACAACAAGAGAGAGAGAGAAACAAAACCCAGGAAAAACAAGTGATGCAACCGCTCACCACCTGCCAACCGATGCCCAGCCCATCCCCAAGCAGCGATCGCTGCCCCCCGGCCAACTCCCCATGGCTTATATACTGAGCATGACATCATATGGTATGGAATAGCCCTTTGGTCAGTTTGGGTCAGATGTCCTGGCTGTGCCCCCTCCCAGCCTCTTGTGCACCTGGCAGAGCATGGGAAGCTGAAAAGTCCTTGACTAGTGTGAGCACTACTTAGCAACAACTAAAACATCAGTGTGTTATCAGCATTATTCTCATACTAAACCCAAAACACAATACCAGCTACTAGGAAGAAAATTAACTCTGTCCCAGCTGAAACCAGGACAACCTCAAAGGACATAATGCAGATAACCACAGAGAAAATGCAAGTCAATGACGTGCAGACACCGCTAACCCTGCAACACACAGAGCTCTTCTCTAATGTAGTTTCATCAGTATTCATCTCCCCCTCCATCCACCTCAGTTCCTTGCAAGTCTGCCACACTAAAAGCACTGCTGCTAAACAGTCTTCACAAATGCATCTGGACTAAAGAAATAGCTCTATGTTGAGAATACAGAATAATGAGACTCTGTGCTCTAATTTTCTAGTAACTAAGCTCCCGCAGCTTTCAGTGACCTAATATTCTGCAAACAGAAGTCAGGGAAGAGAAAAATCAAACTACTAGCTAGCTTTGAACCCTCAAAAAAACAGACTGGCATTTGACCATGCTGTAATGGAAAGAAGCATTCATGTTCAACACACATTTTCAACTCATGATGTATTAGTTCTCTGATAGCTGAAGGAAAAATGAGATTGCATTAGCAACAGATGGAGAACATTGAAATATTTTTCTACTTCCTCTCTTAAAAGCTTGCATTGCTAAGTGTAATTCACTAAAGTGAAGGCACAGAGAAGGGTAAGTAAGATAATCCAATTGCTAAAATTTAGTCTGTGCAATCAGCAGCTATGAAAGCCCATCCTGTTAACACTAACACATAGAAGTCACAGCCACTGTAAAGTTAGACCAACACATACTAAGCCATTTTTAAATTTTTAAACATAAAAATTTTGACTCCTAAAGGCCCTTGCTCATCCAAACTTACAGTCCTGTGGGTTCAAAAAAATCCTTTCCAATACTCTATAAACCTGAGCTTGAAATGAAAAAAAATGCAGTCACCTAGATCTAGCTAGATACAATTAGAGCACTTTCTAATATGATGGAGCTAGATAGGTAGTTTCCATTTCACTCATAGTTATGGACCCAGAGGGTCAAGTCTCTAATGTCTGGACCTGACTAGGGGTAATTTTTGTGCTCTGCAGCTCATTTATTGAGAGATACCTTGACCTTCTGTCTTTCCCCAGACAGGTTGACCTGATCCAGGGGGATGGGACCTGGTGGACCAGGGGTGGTGAAGTCCACCTGAAGTCTGGGGAAAGACAAAGTCAGTCTCTCAGTCAGATGCATAGCACAAAAATAGGGCTATTCACAGAAAAGCAGGTGCAAAAAAAACAATCAACAAATGATATAAATGGGGCAGTTCCAAGTTTTTACCCGAATATGGCTTGGTTATTGTCTAAACTATACGCAAAGTCTAAATTTTACTTGACATTGGGACTGAAACCAAACTGCTCCCTCACTTAGAAACCTCAGTGGTTGATTTCACGTTTGAAGCAGAAGTAAGCTCTTTCTAAATAAATCCAAATTTGCAGATTTAGTCAGTGGATCTGACCTTATCCAGTCTACCACATGCAGATTTTCCACCAGTGGAGGTACAGCAAGCCATCTAGGCTTTAATTTTCAGGCCCACCCAAACCCTCCCAGTGCTTCTGAGCAGAGACATGTCCCTGTATCTCTCACTTTCAGGGCTAACCCCAGAGGAGTCTTCAGAGCAGACCTCCTTGAGTGAACCTCATCCAAAACATGGCCAGGGACATGACTTCTCTCTCCTTCTGGCACATGCATGGCCCAGTGTCACCTCTAGCCAGCTCCTGGCCTTTCCCTTATGAAACCTGCCCTGATTTTGGGCTGAAGGCTGAGTCTCCCACACCATGGGGCTGCTAGCATCTTCTCCAGCTGTGGACATTCCAGAATAAAGCCGCCGAGACTCAAAAATCACAGCCTGTTTCACACAGGAGTGTTCACTGGGCTTTCATTGTAAGTCACAACAAGTACACAGTCCAAACTGTGCTCACAAGCCTCTTGTGAGTAGGGCAATGCCTTCCTCCTCTCCAGAGTACAAAGCCCTCACTTGGCATTGACACGAAATGGGGAGGACAGCAAGCACTTCCATTACATCAAGTTAGAAGACATTTAGAGTACTCCATCACTAACAGGAGACCCACACACTTCAGGCATACTTGCATCAGCAGCAACAGGCCCAACCCCAAAACCTCTTTTTGTTTTTAAAAATAGGAGAGCTTCCCAGCTGTTCCCCCGTCACACCGCTATCCCAGCAGAGTTTCTTATAGCACTGTAAGAGACAGACAATTTTTCTTTCTTGCTGTGATGTGTATAGCAGGATTTGTGCTTGATACCTACTTCAGCCACCTCTCCCTCAGACTTGGCAGCTCTGTCAAGCTTACAATGCTTTTTTTTTTTTTTCTTTTAAACAGCAATAATGTTTAAGGAGGAATACTATGAAAACCCCCTACTATTACAAGCAGTTGGCCAGCTTTGAAGAGGCTGTCAGCCATGGCTGCCTTTTTGTACGGTAGCTGAAATTTCAGATAAAAGTGATGCTTTTAATAGTCTTGAACAGAGTTTCACCTGTTATTTCTACAAGCTAGCATGTTTCATCTCCACTTTTCCTTTACAAGAAAATAGGTTTGCCTTGCATTCCAGGACAGAAAATAATTCCCATTGAACTTGTGTCTAAGCACCTGTCTTTTGATCCTATCAGATTCACTCTTCATACAGGCATTTATATGAGACTCCTGGGACAACAAATGCATTTTCCTGACAAGTGTTCAACATATTATGCTAACAAATTATGAGGTTTCCTGAATGAGCTGAGCAGTGGAGAGTTATCCACAGACACCCCCAAAACTCACCAGCTCCCATCCTCCCCAATTACACTTGTACATAAGGAGCCTGCAGAGCAGGGGCTGGTTATGGCACAACCTCCTCCTTGTAACCACTCAACAGGCTTAATTAAAAAAAATATCCAGGGCAAGGAACCTTTCAAACTGTTTGACCTTCTAAAACACACTGAGTTAATCCAGGCAGGAACAGAACTGTTGACATCTGCCCCTCCTGTTTTAATTTTTTGGAAAGTCGGTCCCTTCGAAAGGGTATGCCAGCCTCCAGTTGCCAGGCTTTCAATACAGGACACACAGAGAAATTTTAAATATGAGGCAGTGCGCATGAAGTGCCTTAGAGTGGAACTTGTTACAGCAATTACACTTTCACACCCTGGCCCCATGAATCTGAAATTTTCCTGTCTTGTGAAAGAGCTGCAGGCGCGCTGGTTGAAAGAAGCAGACAGGCAGGGCTGTTCCTCGGATAGGGGCGAAGGGATAAGGGCAGCGCCAGCTGCTCTCCTAGCGTAAGCATCCCATAGGTCTTTACATTAAACAGCCATTGGAGTAAAACACGCAAATGCTAAACATTCCTGGGACACTCACAAGGCCTCAAGGTTAATGGGGCCTCAAGGTTAACCAGTCCTACCACAAGCACCAACATTCTTCTTTGGAGGCCCAGACACAAGCACTTCCCTCCTCTGGCCCTGTGAAGCTTTTCTTTTTACAACAGGGGGAGGCAGGTGGGGAAAAAAATCCTTGCCTGGCAGCTGTGACCTTGGCTTTCTCAGCCTCCACGGCTGCAAGGGAAGCTTTACCAAGGCCTTGTGAACAAAGTAAAACACCTCTCCCCGCAGACCCGATTCCAGCTTTGGCTGCTGAACTGGGGACATCAAGCCCCATTTTGGATCTTCATAGAGAAACGTGTGTGAGACAATCAGCTAGCATGGAGGCAGCACCAAACCTTCCCCTGGCAGCGCTCAACCTACCCCTTCAACAACTAATGTCTACAGCCATCAGCAGCCTCCACACCGCTGCCTTAGACCTTGGCGGCTCCCACCCAGCATCCTGCATCCTTCCATGCATCTGTCCTGCTCTCCTCTGAGCTGAAAGACACCACCTGAAAGCAGTTCCCAAAAGATAAAGACTATAGATGACTTTGGAAAGCATAAACAACATATGCCACAGTCTGTCACTCAGGGATTATGAGGTTTATTGCTAGAACTCCTCTAATTACCAGATCACTGTGAAATACAAGATTTAAGTGAATTTAAAACTAGGAAATGGGAAAATCCATGCAGCCTTTTAATTTTTCTGCAGTTTCTTCATGATCCACTTGTAAGCAGTATCTGCTTTGCAGTCTTATGTTCACCTACACTGGTTTACAGGAACTTTTATTGGGGGAGTGGAGAACAGTTCATTAACGATATGTTTCAGGAAAAAATTGTGCCATACAATTGCAGAAAAGCCAAAGTTCAAGCAGTTTTACCTCCAGCTATTCGATATTATAGAGACAATGCTAGACTGATGGATCTTGCCTTTCATACAGTTTTATCACCACCAATTAATAAGGCATTTTAAGCCCTGATGGTTATCTGCAAATACACCATCCATCTCTTCAAGCCTGATTTCAACACTCAGTCCTAAGTGGAAGAGGGGGTGGGAGCCCAGTCTGTGTCAGAGGTGCTCGCAGCACTGCCAGGTGGGCAGAAGCCCTTCTCCTCCCACCCTCCTTCCAGCCTCTTTTCGACAGAGAAAGGCGATGTGCACACCCAGCTCCAAAGCTGCAGTCACAGCCGGGTGGGGCAGGATGCCCCTGTGCCTGGTACGAGGCCCTGGCACCCTGCCATGGGCAGCTATGTGGCTTCCGATGCAGCTCAGGGTGGGGTGCTTCCTGTCGTCCTCAGCCCTGCCTGCAACATCTCCCCCTCCCCTAGGACTTCCCACCAAAGGGATGTGCCTTACGCAGAGCAAGGTGAATATTCCTTCCCCTCTGTCTCCATTCTACACTTCACGGGGCTGATGGTGAAGTCAGACTGAAGCAACAGAAACGAAGAGCCAACATTTTATTGCTTGAACCAAGCACCTGATTATTATGGGGGAAAAAAATTTAAAGCAGCGTAATTATTACCTTCTTTCACGATAAAAGTAGCTGTGACTCTCCAAGACATCTTGGGGTGCTCCTGCTGTGAAGCTAACGACAGCTTACATGCCAGAAATGCATTTCCCTAAAACTTTCTGAGGCAAGCAAAATTTGACAAACATCAAAAATCGGAACATAGCCCGTCTTTCTTTTATTTTTGGTTATTATTAATATTCTTCAGCCACGGGGATATCAAAGTCTTTGGCAGCGATGGATGCAATTTAGCTGCTCCCTAGAGATGGCTTTAGAGAATGCGTAATCAATTTTATAAATGAGCAGCTGGCCTGCACAGCAAGGTGCACTCTGCATTTCACCAAAATGAATAATGAATTGCATATACTCTGCATTAAGAAGAAGATTGACATTCCTCTTAGAAACTGTTTAGAGTTTCTTTCTTTTATTAGAGTCTCATTTCTTTCACACGTTAAAAGGCAAACTAATGCCTGATTGTTGCTGAATGTGCTCAACTTTTACACAGGGTACCCATGCCCAAGCACCAACAGAGACAGCGTGTCTGGGAGGTGGCTCCCAGACATGGGCCATGGTCAGGCGCCAGAATCAGAAGCATCTCGTGAATATCAGTGTGCCCAGACCCTGTGGAGCCTTCAGTGGTGACAGCCATGAGTAAGCCCGAGGCTCCAGCCTTGGGCTTTGTCCTTTAATGGCCCAACAAATTGATAATCTCAGCAAAATGGCGAGGGTTTATTTTTATATTGAACAAAAGTATTTCACTGCAGGAGCACAAAAAACAAATTCCAGTGCCACGTTTATTTCTCTCAAATTTAGTAATCTCTGCAATCCAGAACAAAAGTTTGCTCAGGCCCAAGGGCATTTTGTTGACTTTCCACTGGCCTTTCAGTCTATAATGTGATTTCTCAGGTCTCTGTGTGGAAATGATTTGTGACTCTCATATTCCCATTGAGAATAACCCATCCGTTATATAGCCTCCAGCAAAAGCTGCACCATGACAGGTCTTTTGAGGTCAGATAGGCTACAGTAATGCTTCAAATGGCCAGGCATGTCATACCTACATTTCTTGCAGTTCCTCACAAAGCAGAGAAAGCAAGCAGAAAGGAAAGGAAGAAAATGTGGAAACTACAAGACCGAACACCCACCCTCTTTACAGGGGCACATTCACACTCAGATGTACATTTTCTTCTGACAACACAGTCTCTGGATAAATCCCACTTCAGCTGCCCTCCTTCTTCCCCTAGGAAATGTTTCCCTTCCTGCACCAAATGCCAGGAAGCCTTTCTTGAGGTTCCTAGGTGTGCCTGATCAGATCTCACTGGCATTTACATTTTGATTTCTTATTACCGGACGTGCTTGGAAGACAGCGGAAAGGGAACAAGAGTGGCATCATTGCTTGGATCTGGCACGAATATTTCTGTGGGTTTTGTTTTTTCTGGTAGTGTTGGTTTCATTTAGGAGAGAGTTGTGGCAAGAGTGATGGAGGCTGTGCAGATCATATTCAGGAACAACATAAGCTAGGAGAAAAAGGGCACCTGTGGGAGCATATAGAAATACTGCTAGGCTTCACACTCCATGTGTGCTGCAGGAATTCGGCACACAGCCCCAAGCCTCATGACATTGCTGTAGGCCTGCTGTGTCCCTGCATTTTTTAATGAGTTCAGCAAAACACCGATAATCCTCTCTGCACAGGTTTTAACACGCAACCACTTTTTTGGGCACTTCAAGCTTCTGATGCTAGAGAGATGCAAAATTAAATGCAGCATCCAACAGTCCTATTATACCACTGTTCATTTTGTGTCTTCCCTCTTTTCACTACATGGGATGTGATAAAGTCAGTGAAGACCTGGAGCACCACATCTGTATATAAGCCAAAGAAGAGCATGCAGAGATCTTGGCACCTAGTTCTGTTTCCAGCACTGAGGCCGTAGATGGTAACACCGTGTGGAATAATACTGCCTTTTTCAGGTCACCCCAGCGCTTGAGCAGCCATCTAGTAATGTAGTTTAGGATCCTGGCTGTTACCAAAAGCTGGTGATACCCTGCTGGGAAACAGAGCTTAATGCTGCTGAGGTACCTACAGTTGTAACCCCAAGCAAGCATGGCAGCTGTTCTAGTGTTAGTTCCCAAACTGGCGATGACCATTGCAGCAACACTGCCCTCCAGCTGGCAGCCATCGCAGATGGCATGGCCAAACAGGTAAAAGTGCCTGCTTTTTAGCTCTGAGTGTCCCTTCTCTTCCTCTTGTTGCCCTAGGTGTGAAGACAAGGGACATGCGATCCAAACATGGGGTTTAGCTCCTGTCAGAAGGCACCAGAGCTCAGTTCTGCATGCTCAAGGCAATGCTTTGGTCTCATTTGCCTCATCGTACCGAGAGCAATACAGAGGTGCTCATCACAGCAGGTAGCCCCTTCACTTCTGCATTCTGCTTCTTGATTATTCAACTGTGCTTGTCTTCTGTTCTCAGATCACCTACCAATTTTTTAACATCTAGACTTCACAAAAATGTCATGAAGTACTTTGTTTCTAAATTTCTAAACAAGCTTATTCCATGCCTACTAAGTAATTGGTCTTAAAATATATTTTTAAAGGGAGCTGTAGACAAGAACCAATCTGTTGCTAAAGTTTAAAGATTTTTCTTCATGTGGGAAGCTTGCTTTCCCTCAGAAATAATACCACAGCCTCATTAGGAATGAGCCTGTTCTTGCTGTGTCTTCTGCTGAGCCTCTGGAGAAATGCTCCATAATCTAGGATTGAGGAGGGCATTATGGTGCTTACGTGGCACCTACATTCCATGTGCAGCAAGCAGACGCTTATTTGCGTCCCTTTTGAAAGCAAGGTTGTTTTCCCAAGGGAGACCAATTTGTATTTCAGAAAACACATTTCCAAGTCTTATTCTTTTGCTGTTGTTTCCGAGAATAGACAGTACACTGCAGCACGTCAAGTAGAAAAATTACAGGAGGCTAATGTGCTGTGCCATTCGGGTCAGGTCACGTCACAGCAACGTGGCTGTGGCAGGGCTGCCAAAGGGAATGGCTGGCTAGCAAAGCCAGGACCTCATCAAGCTGGAGAGAGGAGATCGAGTCCTCAGAAGAAAGGACAGAATTATTCAATGGCTAGGGATACCCAGGGACAGGTGCCTGGCTAGTCCTCCTGATCAAAATCTTTTCCTGCATGGCTTTTATTCCTCTCTTTAACAAGGAGTCTGAATAGCCAGCATTAGTCCTTAATACTTATTTAAGGAGCAAACTAGTGCAAGCTAGTAAGAGGCATTATGCAAGACCTGAAAAGTAACACCAGCCTCACCTTCCCAGTAAAATCTGAAAGTAGCTGCTCTTTCATCATTCTCTCTGACAGCGGTCGGTGACATGAACAAAAGAGTTTGCAGCCCCCCATATTCTTCCCCAACTGTGTAAATGCAACTACTCACAAAAAAAAACACCAGCTAAAAAGATGTTAAATTTTCAGGCATGTGAGATGTTTACTGCTTTTACTTGTTTTGAAGAAGGACCCATTACATGCCTACAGTTGTTTATTTGCCCATCTACGCAAATTCTGAGGAGCAAAAAACAGCCACCAACTTTCCAAGGTTGGGATAGTTTTAAAATGCAACTTTATTTTTATAAGTAAATGAAACAGCCTATAGACAGGCAGCTGGGGCACAAATACAGCTTTAAAGAGAAAGGGCTGGTAGTGTAAGTAAGTGACCTACAGTGCATAGGCAAGCTGAGTGCCACACAGGAGCACAGGACTATGAGCCACGGGATGCCTTGTAAGAGCTGCTGCTCAAACCCCATTTCCACCTGCACAGCTGGTCTGTCTTGTAGGGACAGCAGGGCACAGGGGAGGAAAACACATACATGGCACCTTACACTCCAAGGCAGCAGACCCATTTTACACCAAGTGCATCAAGCAGCTCATAATTAAGCACCCAAGAAAAACTCCTGACTACCCTGCCTGTGCATGCAGGAGGTCAGCTGTACTCTGCTACCTACCTGGGTGGTATGCTGTACAACGTGCTTCAAAGGATTTAGATGGCTCTGTAGCAAATGTTTGTGGTAAAAGCTAGGGAGAAGTATTCCAGCAACATGAGAAAACAGCATTGCAGTAAGGACCCACACCCCACCTCTTCAAGATGGCATCTTGATGCTTTTGTTAATATTTAGGTCTCCTCAGAAGTCTGCCTATATCCACCACTAAATCTGTTCCTCCCTATTCAGCAGAGGTCTAACCAGCTGCAAGTAGCAATTAATCTTTTGTATTACTGAGAGCTTTCTGGTGGGATACAATGCACACAGTTTGGGTTGTTTGGGGTTTTTTTTCCCCCAAGAAGGCAGTCACCAATTTACATGGTTGTGAGAGGAAATAAAGCACAAAATGAAAATGAAACCCTGTATTGAGTTGTAGTCTTTACTAACAGTTTCTTTATTTTTCCTAATAAAAATGTTAATGTTTTTTGGTAAGAAATAGGACCAACTGTCAAGTTAAGTCAGCATATATTATTTGTGTATTAGCAAAGATTATTCCACAATTCAGTGCAATCCTCACAGCCAATCTTCAAATAGAGGTAGAATACAAGACAATGTATTGTCATTTTCTAGATGAAAAACACATCAGCAGAGCTCTCATTAGAACTACAATCACAAGAGATGCACTTGACAAACCACATTGTACCTGTGCTGCCCAAGGGATTTACAGCTGGTTTCTGTGCAAACATCATTCGATCAGGCATTTTTCTTCTGTGGGCATCCTGTAAGCAAGCACAGCCAGGAGGGACAGTAGGCCAGGGGTGTTACAGCCATTCCCTTCCCTTCCCTTCCCTTCCCTGCCCATAACTCTTCTTTCCCCCTTGTCACTGCATGCAGGTTGGCTTTTTGTTGTTATTAATTACATAGTAGGCAATATATCAAAGGCTTTTCATTGCTATCTGCGAGCTCAGTCACTACTGGNCCTGAAGCTCAGCCCTTCTCAAAGCCTGCAACAGAACACGTCTGGAAGCACCCATGCATTGTTGCATTGATGTTCCACCTTGCTTGCATAAATCCTCCCCGTCTCAACTGCCTCCTCGCTTGTCCTGCTGTTACAAAAAATACATGAACACTCAGTAGAAAATATTATTCAAATCTTCAAAGGCAACAATTTTTGTCTATTCTTCTTTCCCAAAACACAGGCACTGCTTCTCTCAGAAAGAGATTTCACATCAATCTCCAAGTTTATTTTATATGCATTTTTTCCTGAAGTTCCTCTTTCAGTCTCTGCTACAGTGCTTGAGCCCTGTGACAGCTTATTATTTCTGTTTGAGAGAAATCCCACTCACACAGAGCACGGCTGTCATCTTGCTCCATATCCAGTTTTAAAAACAGCCATAGAGCAAATTATTAATAGAGGTGAGCAAGAGGAGACAGAGCTGCTTTAAGACCCTCCTGTCCAAAAGCTAATATTTTAAATCAAGCTCAGATGACTGGACTGTGCTTCAGTGACATGGAACATGGATGGTGGGGGGGAAGTGCAACAGTATAATTTTTTTTTTAAATAAATGACATTATCTTCGTACTTCTTGCCTTAATTAAGCTAGGAATGAACAGCGCTGTTACTAGCAATATCCAACCAAACAGCGATGCCACTGGACCAGCAGCGCATACCAAATCAAGGGAACTGATGGCAGAGCCTTTACCTTGGGTTGCCCCAGACAGGACAACTCAGCCTCCTGCTAGTCAGACCCCTGTCCAAAGGCTACCCAGGGCCCTTGGAGGAGAGGCCAACCTGCAGGGCAGGAGGGGTTAGCGGGCAGCCAGCTCTTGCCCATCAGACCACGCTGGCTCAGAGCAATGAGGTGGCAGCCTGCTCTCCAGACGGTCTCATGGCTTCATCCATCACTCTTCATCACACACCCCTCACCCATTCGTAAAACTTGTGGGTACAGATTTTACAGATGTCCAACTTCAGCTGCAGTAAAACAGGGCTCCAAAGAGTAGTGAAACACTTGCAGAAAAGCAAACTTAACCAGGAAGAAGTTTTACAGTAAGTGTCCTCTGCGTCTTGACTTTTTTAAATTTCTTGTTCATGAAGGTCGAAGTTTTATCTGAGGAAAGCACTTCATTTGAGTTTCTTGGTCAGCTCTGGCTCAGAGATGCATTAAAAAAAGTCAGGGGGAGGGGAGGGAAGGTGTGACTCTTATCACTTCCGTGTCACCATTAAATCCATATGGATTAGTTCAAATATGGACTAATTCTCACCCTGAAACAATGTTCATTCTCTGATGCTGCAAGCTAAAGACACAACTCTTCCACAAAAAATGCTGTTACAGTTTAATTGCTTTTGAATTTAAGAAAGGGTGAATTTTGTACCACCTTCAAATGCAGTAGCATCCAGGAATTAAGGAGGCTTAAGGTGCTGTCACCAATCTGGTTCAGGTGAAAGCAGTGCCATTAGCCAGGAGTCCTAGCCAGGCTGCCTCTCAGTCGGTGTCTCTTGCTGCTCCTCCTGCTGATGAAGCAGCTGAGGTCAGGAGGATCACGGAGGGCTCATTTACAGTAGAAATCTACTTTGAATCAGGCAGAGCATTCAAACACAACATATCTGGAGACTGCAAGGGTAAAGTAACTGAGTGGTCTTCTGTCTCCGAGTCCCTTTGACTGTCCTTGCTGTCACTGGAATTGGTCTGGCTGTTGATGGCAAGTTATTTCAATGCTTCTGTTACCTTCAGGCTCGGGCTTCAAGCCTGGCAAGTACATTACAGGTTCCTCTTAGAGCCCAGGCAAGCCAGGGCTCTGATTTGGCAAGGACCCTTCAAGGCAGTTGATTTGTCACTACCCCTGTAACTCCCCACGCATCCCATCCATAAGCCCTAGCACCTACAAATGGTACTAGAAACCATTTTCCTTGCAAACAGGAAACCCTTCCTTCCCATATCCATGCCGCGTGTAGACAGGTACCCAAAAGACACAGAAGTTTTAAATACAATTTTTTAAAATGGATACAGATACTATCAGCAAGTGCTAACTTTCACAACCATCCCTTGCTTCAGCAGTATTCAAAAGCTCTCAGATCCCACACAACCAAATTGAAAAAGCAAATTTACACTTCTGAGACTAGAGAGGGTCTACTGAGAAAACCATGTTAAAATACAAAACAACACCCAAACCACAGTAAGTGTATTCTCTCTTTCGTCCCTCCTCTTATGATAGTGCTACCATGGATAGGATATTGAAATTCTTTTTGAGTATTTGTTTAAACACTGCTTATAGTTTTTAGTGTATTCATTATGAAAATTGTCATGTCCTTATGTTCATGGTTTCAAGTCCTGCATAATTAGGATATATCCATCAACACCATCATAAAGCATACACCTGCACTATAATCAAATCAAATACAAACTGTAACAATCCCCTCCAACAAAATATTATTATGTGCACAGTTTGGAAACTTTAAAAGGACACATCAGTCTTAAAACCTTTGCACTGAAAGCACAAAGAAGGAAAAAAAAATTCAGGGCCCTCCTGACTCTGACTTTCAGCTCCCACGTACATGAAACATTAGTTTGGTTCATAAACTGATCAAGATCTGGCTTAAAAAATACATGCTCAAACACCTCACTATTCATCTTGGAAATTTGTTTCTGAACCTGCTGCTCTGATTAGAAGGTGCTTCCTAGCTACTCCCCAGTTCATGCTCTTTTATTTTTATGCTAGTATTGCCTTTCATGTGAAAAAGTTCCTCTCCTCCAACTGTGGCCAGTTTCCTTCATCCAGGTTTCATCCAGAATCATTAAACCACCAATCAAGAACAGCACAGAACAGTAGTTAAAGCCTCCCACATAGGTAACACATTGCTGCAATATACACATTGTGCAGGCTGCAGGAATAAATGGCATCTGATATCTTGAACATCTGCTCCCTATGCCAGGTCTGTAGCATCGGAGCTACAGCAGTGGGCAGGAAAGAGGGCAGGCCCTTCCCTGCTGCCCTTCACAGGGAGAGACTGAGGTGTCTCCTCCTGTAAGCCCAGCTGAATGGCCATCCAACCACTCCCCCTTCTACAGGTTAAATGGACACAGAAGAGCAAGCAGGCCAAAGCAGTGGGTCAGCTGCCTTGCTTAATTCTTTTGCATTTCAACAACTAACCTTTTTCCTTTTACATTACATATTTTTTTGAAAACAGAATTATTTCATATGACTTCAGACACCTCATGTAGCAACAGGTTAAAACAGACCTTATACACAAAAACCCTTTTCAGACCCATTGAAACAGAATTCTTGAAGTTTCAGGGCAAGACCCCTGTTCCTTCCCAAGGATAATTGTTGCCCAGTGAGAAAATTGGAGCAATGCTTTGTAATAAAGAGAGAAAAAGAGACTCTTTTGTCTGCCATGTTTCTTCCTTACCAACCAGTCTTCTTCCTCCTCATTACACACAACTTACAGCAAAATAGAGGGGTATTTTAGGGTACTGCATTACTGCAAAATGCATACTTGGTAACATCTACCATCCAGTTTTTGAAAGAACATGTAGGTTTTGAAAGAAGAAAATGATGAAACGTGCAAAACCCTCAGGAGAGTTTGCTATAAATGTATGCAGCACTTCAAAAGTACTGAGACAAAAGAAACCGCCTCTGAACTCTGGTACACTGCACAATCATCTTTCCCAGCTACACCTAAAGGTCCTCCTGAAACACTGTCTGTAACAGCAACATCTACAGACTATTGAACTGCCAAAGACTCTGACAAATGCGGAGCACTGGTTTTCCTTGAACTTTTGCTGTAGCATGCAAGAGGCAATAAAACAGCCAAAATGAGCAAAAGAGAGAGAGAAAAGAGTGTGAGAAATTCTAGTTTCTTGCATTGTAAAATATAAATTGTCTGGAATGTATTAAATGATTCTATTCACCCAGCTTCTGCTCAGTCTATATTTATGGCCACAGCTGACAAGCAACTTAGAAAAAGGAAAACGTATTCCAGTGTTCTAGCATAAAATGCCACCTCTCATGGCGCAAAGTATCGTAAGTCACTGTTGATTTATCTGAAAGGTCAATATGCAAAATTGCAGAAACACATGTACTCTAGAAAGGCATGCTGTCAGCTTCTCCAAAACTCAAAGCAACAATTGTTTTGTCCTATGTAAATCATATCATCCCAATTCCTGCCAGGTTAGTTTTGTCCCCTGTAGAAACTCACAGTAATTCAAGACAATAATTTGATTCACACTTTTTAATTGTTTTTTTTCTGTTTGGGGTTAAAAGGGCTAGAATTTCTGCATTCCTGTTGGGAAGGAAAAGAAAGCAGAAACCAAATAAGAGCCTACTCTAAGAGATCTGCCACTTGCCTCTCCAGTGTAAGCCACATTCCTGCTCTTATTGTCTTGTTCTGGGCACAGTGGAGAAAGTGTTCCCATGTGATTTGGGAGTTGCAGAAGACAGATCCTCATATCAGCCCCCCTATGCCCACACAGTGGTGGGGAGAGGAGCTACCACAGCTCTGGGTTTGCTCACCACTGTTGGGAAGCGGAGAACACTGTATATGCAGAACCAGGCAGCAGATGCAAACCAAGGTACAACCCCATTTCTACAATAGCAAATCACCTTGCCTGCGCTCTCAGGGAAGAAAAATGAACATCATTATAGAGATTAAGTCTAGTCAAGGAGAAAGCAAGGGCAAGGTGAAAGGCAGGGCAAGTAAAACGGGGAGGGCGGAAGGAAAATGAAAGTTCAAAGAAGGAGGGAATGAAAAGGAGGGGGAAATAACCACCCAAATTCAGGTTGGAAAAGAGGGAGAAAAACTGCACTGTAGTCACTGTTATGTGGGTATAACTGATCTAGCACTATGTTAGCTGATTGACACAGGTAAAACTTGCAGTCCAGCTACAGGAGCATGGGCCTAAGTTAGTCACTGCTGAACTGAACATCTCCGCTGAAAGTCAGAGGTGTCCAGTGCCTGGCACAGGGGCCCGAAGACTCCAGCAGGAACCGTGGAAATAAACAGATTTATTGCTGCAGATTTCCGGGAAAGACTGTGAGACATTTTTAGGCAGGGAGAGAGCAGAGAACGTTTCAAGCTAATAGGTCTTTGCGAAAGGTTTGGGTAACCGAGGACAGAGACCAATAAGTCCTGCAGAGTGGTAGATGAAATTCAAAAGGAAAAAAACAAAACAAAACAAAACAAAACAAAACACCCTTGATCAGCTGAAATTAATTTTTAGATGTGACATAAGAAGGCTCTCAGATGTTCTCCACCCCTGGTAAATAGCAATGATGCACTTAAATGTGAATGGTAGACTTGCCTTTGTTATAGAAAATAACTAGCAACTTGCATGCTCTTACACTGTTTTTACATTAACTTCAGTGTTCTGCCTGGGACCCTCAACAGCTTGTTTGCTCCACCACTGCCTACATTCTCATTGAGAAGGTTAGATCTACAGGCTTTCTCCAGCCTGTAGAATGTCCAGGATAGTTGGACATTAGCACTAGG
>VYZW01035474.1:0-18546 GCA_013401315.1 Balaeniceps rex | reverse complement strand
CGCAGGGCTGGGAGCTGGGAGCGTGCCATCTTCTCTCCATCTGCTCCTGATGACGCTGGCGGGTTTTTTGGCAGCGGGAGCCTCCTCCGGCAGCGAGAGCAGAACCAGTCTGGCTGCCTGGTGGGGCTGGAGACAAATAAACACGCCGGCAGCCGCCGTGGGCAGGCAGGAGCGGGCAGCGCTGGAGCAGGGACGGGTTCCCAGCACCCCAAAACCCCAGGGTCCTTCCCGGAGGAGCGAGGGCGTGTGGGCAGGGGGGCTCGGTGCCGCTGCCTCCCCATCCCCGCTGCAGGCAGCTGCCGGGAAATGCGGCGCAGGCAGGTTTAGCACCTTGGTTTCAGCTCCCCCCCCCCCCCCCCCCCCCCCCCCNGCCCCCCCCCCCCCGCCCCCAGCACCTTGAAAGGCCCCTAATGAGCATGAAGTGCCCTTCAGAGCAGATTGCCATTGAACTCAACCTGCACCAGCCGCCCGCTTTAAAAGCAGCTATTTTGAGCTCCCGGGCTCCCGAGCGCTGGAACTAATAATTTATTACCAAATACGATCAGGCAGCAGCTCCAGCTCCTGGCAAATGGAGCGGAAAAAAACCCAGCGCGGCGGGAGGCCGAGGGAGCCGGGAGAGATGAGCATCCTGCATCCTCCCGGGGGACGCGGCCGCACCCACCGCGCAGGACCTCGCCTCCTCCGAATGGATGGGTCCCCGAAGAATTTGGGGTGATGCTCCACGGCATGAGGTCCCCCCAGCTTTTCTCCTCCTCTCGGCGCCTCCGCTCCCGCTCCCTTCCCGCATCCAGCTGCACGCTCCAAGCGGGAACAGCTGCTTTGCATGGATTTTCAATGCTAATGGCCTCGCATTGTCAAGCCCCCCCCCCCCGCGCTGCCTGAATGCAGCAGGCAGGGCCCCGGCGGCTGCCTGTGCGGGCAGGAGGGAGGGCAGGCGGCCAGGAGCAGCGCGTGCCCCTCGTCCCCCCGCCATGCACCCCGTCACCTCCTTGAGAGCCAGCAGGCAGGGGACAGGCAGGGGACAGGCAGCGGGGACCACCTCCTCTCCCGGTCGTGTCCCGCTGAGCCACCGCACATCTTCCAGCCCTCGTTAAAACAGCTCTGCTGCCGCACCTACAACACGCTCCGTTAATTAATTAATCGATCGATCAAAGCCCGCGCCCCCACCCTCCCTCCCCACCGCCTGGCACGCAGCCGAAACCAAGGGAGGTGGCCGGGCTTGGTGTCCCCACGTCTCCCCAGGGATGGAGAGAAGCAGACGCAGCCTTTGCTCATTTTTGGGGTCCTCGGGGCAGAGCCCAGGACCCATCCCAGGAGCATCCCCCCCTTGGCCAGCTCCCCAGCACCCAGCTCACCGCCAGCACCCTTGGAGGGGTCCGGATGGGTCCCCCGGGGCGAGGAGCACCTTGCCACCTGGGGGATAGGATTTGGGGCTCCCCGGGGAGCCCGGCACAGCCCCGAGCGTCCAAGCGCGCGGCGCTATTAGCCGGCTGGGTCTCCATCGATCACTCCTCCATGGACCATTGATCTGGCAAACGACAACAAGCAAACTAATAAGAGCTCACAGCGCCGAGCAGGGGCCGGGGCCGGCATGATGTGGGATTATTTTTCTCCCTTCCTTGCCTTCCCGGGCCCAGCCCAAGCAGCCCCAGGTGCTTTTTAAGCCCGTAGGAAATCATGCCGGTGAAAGATTCACTTCAAAGCAACTTTCTTCCCCGTTTCTGCCTTGGCAGAGCGAGCTGGGGGCTTCAAAACTAAAGTGCCTGTGCCCAAAGGATGCTGCTGGCCCCCCAGCCCCTCTCTTCAGCACCCAGGTTGGGGTGGGGGCGTCCTCTCGGCTCCCGCTGCCCGGATCCGGGTGCCAGCCGTCTCTCGAGGACCCCCCCCAGCTTTGGGAGAAGCGGGGTACAGCCCCCACCCCTCCTCTTTGCATGGGCTGCTGCTGGGGGCTGAATGGCTACGTGGGGCGCGCGGGGGGGGGCCAGGCATCGCGCAGCACCGCTGGGTGCTGCATGGGGCCGCCGGGCACCGCGTGGGGCTGCCGGGCATCGCCTGGGTTCGGACCGGGCATCACGCAGGAGGGAGCTGCCGGGCATTGCAGGGGGCTGCTGGGCATCATGTGGGAGGGAGCTGGGCACTGCAGGGTGCTGCCGGGCACCGCATGGTGCTGCTGGGTACTGCATGGTGCTCCCGGGCACTGCACGGTGCTGCCAGGCACCGCAGGGTGCTGCTGGGCACTGCATGGTGCTGCTGGGCTTTGCATGGTGCTGCCGGGCACCGCATGGTGCTGCTGGGCACTGCATGGTGCTGCTGGGCTTTGCATGGTGCTGCTGGGCTTTGCATGGTGCTGCTGGGCACTGCATGGTGCTGCCGGGCACCGCAAGGTGATCCTAGGCACTGCACGGTGCTGCCAGGCACCGCACGGCGCTGCCGGGCACCGCATGGTGCTGCCGGGCACCGCAAGGTGATCCTAGGCACTGCACGGTGCTGCCGGGCACGGCATGGTGCTGCCGGGCACCGCACGGTGCCACTGGGCATTACATGGCACTGCTGGGTATTGCATGGTGCTGCTGGGCTTTGCATGGTGCTCCCAGGCACTGCACGGTGCTGCCAGGCATTGCACGGTGCTGCCAGGCACTGCACGGTGCCACTGGGCATTACGTGGCGCTGCTGGGCATTACACGGTGCTGCCAGGCATTGCACGGTGCCATTGGGCATTGCGCGGTGCCGCTGGGCACTGAACGGTGCTGTTGGGCACTGCACGGTGCTGCTGGGCATTGCACAGTGCCGTTGGGCACTGCACAGTGCTGCTGGGCACTGCACGGTGCTGCTGGGCACTGCACAGTGCCGTTGGGCACTGCATGGTGCTGCTGGGCATTGCACAGTGCTGTTGGGCACTGCATGGTGCTGTTGGGTATTGCACGGTGCTGCTGGGCACTGCACGGTGCCGTGGGGAATTGCACGGTGCCGCTGGGCACTGCACGGTGCCATTGGGCATTGCACGGTGCTGCGGGGCACCACGCGGTGCCGTTGGGCAACGTGTGGGTCAGGGCCAGGCGTTGCACGGTGCTGTCGAACCTTGCCCGGCGCTACCGGGCATTGCACAGGCCGGGAGCGGGCAATGCCGGGCGCAGGCAGGCTGCCCTCCCACCCACGTCCCCCGTCCCCACGCCGGCAGCTCGGCGCAGCCCTGCCGCGGGCAGCGCAGGCTTTGCCGTCAGCGGCGCATTGTTCTCGGCGCGAGAAGCCCTTGCCCAGCAGATGGCAGGTATAACAAAGCAGCTTGCTGCGGCCAAGCCAATTATTTATCTAATTATGATTTACCACTTAACCACATGATCTTTCTGCAGAGTTGTGGGCAATTAAAACTGGGGTGATTATGTGGATTATGCAAATTGGCTGGAGCCGAGCGAATAAAATTGAAGATTAGAGTTGCACGCAGGCTGGANCAGGACCCAGCTGAGCTGGGGGCTATGGGGCAGGGTTAGGAGGTGCCAGGGCAGGGCGAGGGGCTGCCTCCTGCCACCCTGCTGCCTTTGAGGCGCTCCCGTCCCCCCCGTCCAGGCAGAGCTAAGGGTGTCCGTAGCCAAAAACTGCCCCCCATCATGGGGGTGGGTGCCCGCAGGGGACCCCCCCGCCGGCGGAAAGCAGCCGGTGGCTCAGCCAGCGCCGGGGATTTCCCAGCACCCGCCCCGGCTGCACCCCAAAAAGGTGCGTGGGGGGGTTACACCGCACAGCCCCCATCCCTCGCCCCATCCACGAGCAGCTAACGAAGGGCTCCGGCGCCGGGGGGCGGTGGGTATTAATAACGGGTATTAATAACGGGTATTAATAACACCGCCTGGCAGATTACTCTGCCCGCCCGGCTTGATATGAGATTTATGCATGGCACGAACTCCGGAAATACAGAAGTATTAATGGTAATACCTCGTGTCCTAGCAAAGGTCACGGCCAATCTCCATCAATCCCACGGCACCGCCAGCAAAGCCGGGGGGCCGGGCGGGATGGGGGTCCCCCCGCACGCACCGCAGCGCTGTGGTTTATGACCGTGCAGATGGCCTGGCACGGGCCAGAGGGAAGGTTTTACCTTGGGATAAGAAATTAAAGCTGGCAAACGGCAAATTTACTGCATGTATTTTCATTTTCCTAATACCGGCGCCATCTGCT
This sequence comes from Balaeniceps rex, assembly GCA_013401315.1. Lineage (NCBI taxonomy): Eukaryota > Metazoa > Chordata > Aves > Pelecaniformes > Balaenicipitidae > Balaeniceps > Balaeniceps rex. The sequence continues at coordinate 14,379 of VYZW01035474.1, read as the reverse complement.
AGCAATTGGTGCCCCACGTCACCGGCTTTTTATTTACAAGATGCTACGGAGGTCTTGGCGAGACCTTGGCTTGCTCCTCACCCGGCAGCCCCGGGTCCCCATCCAGCGTCCCACGGCATCCCCAGGGGGAAGCCCAGGCTCCCACCACCACCTCGATGGGTCTCACCCTCTCCATGAAGCCCCCCAAGAAACGGGGACCAGCGAGGAGGGTTTGAAGCAGCAGCGATGCCCATGGAGCCGGACTGTGCCGGGGACGGGCACAACACGCTGCCAGCACCGCTGGGACGGCTCCGGCACGTTCTTCGTCACAGGGGAAGATCAACCAAAACCCAGGTCCGGGAATTGGGCGCCAAGGGGAGCAGACCCCCCCTTCCCACGCCGGGATTTAGGGTGATTAGCGCCGGCGATCCCACACGCCGGTGCCAAGAAGGCTGGCCGGTGCCCCCGCGCGCGCAGCATCTTCCCTTTTTGCCTACAGTAATCCTCAGCCTTTCGAGCAAATTATTAAAATTCACTTATATTTAATCTGCCTGCTGGAATTAATTGAATTTTTACGCTTGGCAAATGTCACCGGGTGTGCGCTGCCTCCCAACGGGGACCCGGCTGCAGGTGCAGTGGGCGCAGCCCCGGGGTTTTACCCCTCTCCAGGGGCAAAACCCACCCTGCGGTGCGGGACAGGGTGCCCACGGCACCAACAGCCCCCGTCGGCAATGGGTGGTGGGATGCGTGGGTGCCAGCACCCTCCCAACTCTGCGGGGGATGCTCGGTGGCACCGGGCACGCGTCCCCCGAACCCGCATCCCTCCATAGGGCGTGCGTCAAACGCTTCCCAAATCCTGCGGGATTCCTGCGGCAGCTCCCGGCGGTGCCTCGATGGCTTTGGACACGGGGAGCCCCTCGTTTCCCACCCCACGCCCTTGCCGGAGAGTGCCAGCACCCTGCCTGGCGCTGGGGTCCTCCGCCGGGCGATGAGAGCCTTCCTCCCCTCCCCATCATCCTCCTCGAAAATTGCCAAAGCGTCTAATTTGCCCGCCGGGAAGACCGAGGGAAAAGAGCCTCTATTTTGCCGGTAATAAGCCCTCCAGACAAAGGCGGGATGAGCCATTCAGCGGTGGGAAGGGGGAAGGGTCCGGCCCCATGGCGGAGCGGTGCCGGGGGCTTGCGGGAAGCCAGAGGTTCCCTCCTGCTTGGGGGAGCCGGCACCGGGACACGCACGGCATCCCGGCATCATCCCGGCATGACCCAAGCCCACGCGGTCTGAGCTCCTGGATGGGTGGTGGGACGGGCAGCATCACCGGCCACCGCGCTGGGGACGCTCCTGCTCTGCAAACTGGGACCGATACCCAACTCCCACGTGGCCTCGCTCCCCGTTCCCCCGGGGACAGCCCCGGTCCCCGCTCGGGGACGCTCTCCCCATCCACCGGCTTTGCACCGAGATGGAGAAGTTCACGGTCGGCATCAGCCACGGGGGACCCCGGGCCCTGGCAGGCAACTTCCAAACTTGACTGGCGCTTGCCCCCCTCCGCTGCCCGCCCGGGATTATCATAAATTAAGACGTAATTACTCCATGGAAATTTACAGCACAAAGCTGCGGCGCTAACAAGTGTGTTTGGCGGCACCGGGGGGAGATACAAAGCGCTATTGTCTGGCGGGCGCCAAAAAATCTGCTCTGCCCCCAAAACGCCGCATCCCAGGGATGGGGATGGGGATGGACCGACTCCATCGCAGCCGCCCAAGCACCGCAGCGAGCCCCATGCGTGCCCCACGGAGAGGGGCACGGTGCCCCAAGAGGAGGGTCCCAGCCTGCAGGGATGGGCGATGGTGGATGAAGGCTCCCCGGCACGATGGGTGCCCTCCTGCCCCGCGCCGAGCGGTGCCGCGGCTCTGCGCCGCGCCGGCAGCTGACGGCACGGAGCTGCTAACAAAGGCGTCTCCTTTATTCCCTCGGATTAACTCTGCACCCGGTCAGCTCCCACCCATGGGTGCCCCCACCCACAGGCGCCCCCACCCACGGGCGCTGCACCCAGCAAAACCCCACCAACCCCACCTCTGCGACCCCTTTCACCAGCTTCAGCGCGCGTGGGGTTAAAAATCAATCCCCTGGGGACCTTGGCGGGGGGGGGACACCACCAGTGCCAGTGCCGGCGTGTCCCCCCTCCCAGCGCCGCAGGTGCCGCCACGCTCCCCCAGCTGCCACGCGCATTAAAAAATAATAATCAACGTGGAAAAAAAAACAAAAAACCAAAAAAACACCACACAACAACACAGCGCGAAAAAATTCAGGCGGCTAAAACAAATCCGGCAATAAAGGAGCCGGGGATCCTCGCAAAGCTGGCTGTGCAATTAAGCAGTTTTCTGCTGTACGCCGATAATCACCTAATTATACTATTAATGACAGTTCAACCTGCTCGGAAATAAAAGGACATTCTTCCATAACAGGATGCCAGCTGTTTGTTACAGATGTCAAACATCTTTAAAGCGTTATTATTAAAAGAAGGGGGGAAGGAGAAAGCTCGGTGATGCAGAAACGCAGCATCCTCCCCCCCCCAAGCCCCTTGTAGGGGTGGGTTGGGGGTGTCACACACACCCCCCCCCATTTCCACGCCGGTGAAATAATCCGTCGGAGGGGTGTTGTGGCGCAGGAGCATCCTTCCCATCGACGTTTGGAGTCATAAATACCCCGCGTCGGCTCGCAGCAAGAGGCGGCGGCGTTTAATTAAGCACGGCGTTTGGGAAATAAAGTTAAAAATTAATAATAAAATGGAGGGGGGGGAGGGGGGGATGCACCCCACTGCCAGGCTTGGGGCAGGGCTGGCCCTGCTCCCCGCCCCCCCCCCGCCCCGGCTGCCGGCGGTGCCTCGAGCGCGGCTGCCGCCGGCGGTGCCCGCGCACGTGCCGCGGTGCCGTGCCAAGGAGGAGCGTCCCTGGCAGGTGCCGCCAGCCGGTGCCAAGGAAAGGGAAAGGGGGGGACACACCGTAAAGAAAGGAAGCACCTGCTCTTTCCCCCCCCAAAAAAACCCGGCGTGGGTTTGGAGGTGAGCGATGCCCGCAGCACCCCGCAGACCCCCGGGCATCAGGGTCCGGCAGTGCCGGGAGCGGGGATGCCGGCGGGGGGGGGACGACGGCACGGCGGCGGGGGGGCGGCAGCGGTACCCCGCTTTCATCGCGGGCCAAACTCCTGCTGGGGTAATTGCACCTCGCCTGCTCCCACCGCGGCTCCGCACCGGCGCAGCCAGCCCCGGGGGGCAGCCCGGCGCCCACCCGCCGTGGGGCGATGCCGGCGCTGGCGTTACGCACCCACCCGCGCAGCCGCCCGGCTTTGCACCCTGTCCTATATAGCTACAGGCAAAGCTGCCTTTAAAACCATCGGGAACCAGGCTTAGCCCGGGAATAAAGAGATTACGGAGGGGAGGGCGGGAAGAAAAGAGGGAGAAAAAGGGGGTGTCTGGGAATAATTCACCCCCCTCCGAGCCGTGTGGCTGCTGACGTCCCGGGCACCAGCGGGGTCCTGGCACGAGCAGGATGGCTGCAGACAAGCACCGAATTTTGGGGGTGCCCACCTACCCGCTTGGAGCTGAGGGGCTGCGGTTGAGCCCCCTCCCCAGGGCAGGACCCCCAGCCCTGACCCCTTGGCACGCACCGGGCTGGCACCGGCCCCTGCTCGCCAGACGGGACCCAGCGGGGAAAAACCATCTGGGAAGCGTCGCCCCGAGACCCGACCCGGGAGCGATGCCCCCGGTCCCCCTCCCTGCGTGCAGCCCTCGCCCGCCGCCCCCCTTCCCCTGGCTCCCCTCTTCCCTCCCCTCCCCTCCTCAAACCATCACGGGGAAGCTGGAAAGTGGTTGACATGGTTGCCATGACGACCGAATTTAGGACTGGCAAGAGGAGGAGGAGGAGGAGAAGGAGGAGGAGGATGGTGGGGTGGGCAATGGAGGAAGGCAGGAGGGCTTCCCGGCACCCCAACACAGCCCAGACCCCCCAGCATCACCCAGCACCCCCCCCAGCATCCCATGAGCATCACCCTCCAGCACCCCTCGACCACACACCCAGCGAGGATGAGGAAGCGCAACCCCCAACCCCAGCACCCAGCTGGGGGCTGCCAAGAGGGGGAGGGCTCAGCCCCGAGCACCCCAAACCCAGCCTGGGGGCGGCCATCCCCGCCCGGCGCTGCCGAAAGCCGCCGGTGACTCACGCCTTGTGCCAGCGGCAGCCGCCGAGCGGGTGTTTACGCGGCATCACCCAGCTCCCTCCATCTGCTTTGATCCACGGGCTAAATATTACCGGCCCCGGTGTAAAAATAGGAACCATTTGGGAAGGTCCTGAGTCAGCAGCATCCGCCGCCAGCACCCGCCGCCATGCTCCCCGGCACACCGAGAGCCCCATCCCGCCCCGACGGGGGATGCACCAGGAGCCCCAGGCTCCCTCCAGCATCTGGGGGGGCTGCCAGTGATTTGGGGACACCCATAGGGAGGGAGGACCCCAAAAGGCTGCATGTATTCAGGTGCCACCTTTGCACCCGCTGGAGCAGACAGCCAGGCCCTCTGGGGATGCTCTGTGTCCCCAAGGGGTGCCGCTGTCCCCAAAGGATGCTGCTGTCCCCGAGGGACGCTGGCACTGGCCATAGGGTGACAACTGCACCCATGTACCTGAAGGCAAGCCAGCCTGAGCACGGTTTCCATATGTACCAGCAGAGAATGGGGTCCCCTCCCTGGCCCCCCGTTCTCAGCTATGCTTGACGCCGTGTCCCCACCGTACCCGGTGTCCCCTGGCAGCCAGCTGAGCCCCGTTGCACGTCTCCAGCCCCATGACCAGAGGGATGGAGGGGACAGAAGCCTCGGTGAGCAGGAGGATGCAGGGGACAGAAGCCTCGGTGAGCAGGGGGATGCAGGGGACAGAAGCCTCGGTGAGCAGGGGGATGCAGGGGACAGAAGCCTCGGTGAGCAGGGGGATGCAGGGGACAGAAGCCTCGGTGAGCAGGGGGATGCAGGGGACAGAAGCCTCGGTGAGCAGGGGGATGCAGGGGACAGAAGCCTCGGTGAGCAGGGGGATGCAGGGGACAGAAGCCTCGGTGAGCAGGGGGATGCAGGGGACAGAAGCCTCGGTGAGCAGGGGGATGCAGGGGACAGAAGCCTCGGTGAGCAGGGGGATGCAGGGGACAGAAGCCTCGGTGAGCAGGGGGATGCAGGGGACAGAAGCCTCGGTGAGCAGGGGGATGCAGGGGACAGAAGCCTCGGTGAGCAGGGGGATGCAGGGGACAGAAGCCTCGGTGAGCAGGGGGATGCAGGGGACAGAAGCCTCGGTGAGCAGGGGGATGCAGGGGACAGAAGCCTCGGTGAGCAGGGGGATGCAGGGGACAGAAGCCTCGGTGAGCAGGGGGATGCAGGGGACAGAAGCCTCGGTGAGCAGGGGGATGCAGGGGACAGAAGCCTCGGTGAGCAGGGGGATGCAGGGGACAGAAGCCTCGGTGAGCAGGGGGATGCAGGGGACAGAAGCCTCGGTGAGCAGGGGGATGCAGGGGACAGAAGCCTCGGTGAGCAGGGGGATGCAGGGGACAGAAGCCTCGGTGAGCAGGGGGATGCAGGGGACAGAAGCCTCGGTGACCAGGGGGATGGAGGGGACACAGAGGAGCCGGCCGGATCCCATGCCAGCCGAGTCAGGAGAGCAAGCCACCGCGGAGCGTGTGACACAGGCCACGGCCAGGCAGTCGCCGAGCGGTGACAGTCCCCAGCAGGACTCGGGCCGCTGAGTCACCGCCACCAGCCCAGCGCTCGCGAAACCCCTGCCAGCCCACGGGGGAAGGTTCACATCCCCATCTGCTCCCACCCGACCTGGCCCACCGACACCTCCCAACGCCCCGGCACCTGCCGCCAGCCATTTCTCTGCTTGCCAGCGCCTCCAACATAATTTCCCTTAATTGCTTTAAATCTCACAGCCTGACACTTCCACGCTCCTCTCTGTCTTGCTTTTCTCCTCCAATTTTTTTTTTTTATTTCCTCTCCGAGGTGGCTGGAAAGCAAAGAGCCGGCCGGAGCAGGGTTTTCCAGGGCGCAGGAATTAGTGCATCAGCAACAACGGCAAAGCCAGAAGTTTCACACAACAGGAGCCGCCGCCGGGAACCCCCGCTCGACCGGAGCATGCTAAATATGGAATTTAAGGGGAAAAAAAAAAAAAAACACAACCCCCAACCCGTCTCCCTGCACCTGCAGCCTTCGGAGGAGTCCCCGCCGCGGGGGACGGCACCGAGGCCGAGCAGGCATTGCCCGCTGCAGGCAGCTGAGAAGCAGCACGGAGCGGGCAAGGGGATGGTGTCGTGGGGGGGAACGGGGAGCGGGACCCCCGTGGCCGGTGGGGAGGAGGGCGCAGGGTCGGAGGGTGCTGGGTGCCACGGGCAAGCTGGTTACCCATGTCCCCACCGTGGCACAGCCCTGGTGGGGGGGGATGTCACACCGCAACCCCTCCCAGGGGTGGGAGCCCCCCAAGTTCAACCCCGGCACCCCTCCGCCGCCCTTCCCGGCTCGCCTTCGCGCGCTCCGGCGCAGGCGCGCTTGGGCAGAGCCGCTCGTTCCTGTAACAACTGCCACATGCAAAAGCCATTTCCTGAAACAAACAACCTTCCGCGGGGAAACCGCCGCGCGGGGGCACGGCCCCCCAGGAGAGGGGCCCCGCCGCCGTCCCCCGCCTCTCGGAGAGCACCCCCCAGCTCGCAGGCTGAGCGTGCACCCCGAGGCTGCACCCCCAGAGCACCTCGGGCTCACAGCCTGAGCTCACAGCCCAGGCTCGCATCCGGAGCGTGCACCCCGAAAACGCAACCTGAGCCTGCACCCCAAAAGCACCTCAGGCTCACAGCCCAAGCACGTACCCTGAGCACGCACCCCGAGCCTGCACCCCAAGAGCACCTCAAGTTCACAGCCTGAGCTCACGGCCCAAGGCTGCATCCGGAGGGTGCACCCCAAGCGTGAACCCTGAGTGTACACCCCCCGAGTACCTCGAGCTCCCACCCTGAGCTCACAGCCTGAGTACCCTGAGCGTACGCCCTAAGCGTGCACCCCAAATGTGCACCCCAAACATGCACCCTGAGCCTGCACCCCTGGAGTACCTCGAGCTGCCACCCTGAGCTCACAGCCCGAGTACCCTGAGTGCACAGCCTAAGCGTGGACCCCAAGTGTGCACCCCAAACATGCACCCTGAGTGTGCACCCTGAACCTGCACCCCAAGAGCACCTCGAGCTCCCACCCCGAGCTCGTATCCTGAGCACACATCCCTAAGCGTGCACCCCAAACACGCACCCCGAGCTTGCCCCCCCCCGAGCGTGTGCCCGAGCTCGCACCCCAGCCCCCCTCGCCACCGATGCTCTCAAAACACCCCAAACGCCCCCAGAGGGGGGGTCCCCCTCCCTCGCCAGCTGCCGCGGGGGCCGGTGCTGCCGGCTGGGGCGGAACACCAAACTTTGGTGCCCCGAGTCCCCGTGCCCTGGCGGCAGCGGGGCGGCGAGCGGGGACCCCCACCCCAAAACACAGCACACCCGGCATTTCTCCCCATCCCTCCTCGGCCAGAAAGCCTCCCGGCTCCTCAGGGAGGGGAGAAACCCCCCAGGGTGGGGGAGTGGCAGCAGAAGAGTGGGGGGGGATCCAAGCACCCCAAAACCCCGCAGAGCCTTGCAGCACCACGCCGGGGCTGCCTGCTCCCCCCCCTAGAGCTCACCAGACCCCAAAACCCCTATTAGGTGCTGGGAGAAAGTAACTTCACCCCCAAATCCTCCTCGGCTGCCGCTGGCTGGGGCGGACAAAGGGGTGTCCCCAGGGTGGGGGGGACCCCACAGGGAGACCCCGGGTGGGAGAGGGGCCGGCGGCAGCATCGCACGGTGCCTTACCTGGTAAGTAATAGAGAGGTGGTTTCAACCCAAACATGATTTATGTTACAGTTCCATTGCGGCCAAGAAAAAAAATAAAAATAAAAGACCCAAGGTGAAGAGGATGTGTCAGGAAGCAAGAAAAAAAAAAAAAAAAAAAAAAAAAACAAAACACACCAAAAAATTAGCACCAAGCCACACGGAGGGGGTTGGAAAAATAAACCAGAGGCGAAAAAATACGGTGGAGCGGGGCGGAGGAGGAGAAGGAGGAGGAGGAGGAGGAGGAGGAGGAGCGGGGGGAATCAAGTGCGTGGGGGGAGGAGGAAAAATAAAAATTGAAATAGCAGCGAGCCCAGGGTGCCGGCGGAGGGGTGGCGGCGGCGGTGGCTGTCACCGGCGGTGGCTGTCACCGGCGGGGCCAGGGCAGGAGCCCGGCTGCCATGGCGTGACGCCTCGCCGGGGGTTTCCTGCCGCTTGAGCCCCGAGCTGCGAACCGCAGGCACACAAAAAGCCAGAGAGGAGGAGGAGGAGGAGGAGGAGGAGGCGGCGGTGGGACCCTCGGCGTGGGGGGGGACGCACCCCCTGAGCTGGATGGCGTGTCCCCCCACCCCGGAGAAGGGTGCTGGCGGCGTGGGGTGGGTGACCCACGCGGGGCCGCGAGCCGGCGTCCGTCCGTCCGTCCGTCCGAGCGGCGCGTCCCAAGGCGAGCAGAAAGCCCAGGCTCCCCCGGGTTGCGCCAAGCCGGGCAGGCGAGAGGCGGCAGACTTGCCCCTCGATCAATTTTCATGCAAGAATCATTATCGGTAAATTGGAAATCTGGCTACTTGACAGCAGATTTGTCTCCCCTAATGAAGGGGAGCGGGCAGCAGAGCGGCAGGCAGCTGCTCGCCCCGGCACCCTCCTCCCCGCTTCCCCCGGGCTTCAACCTTCATCCCCGGCGTTTTCGGGGAGGCGAGCCCCGGGGCACCCCGCCAGCCGGGGACGGGAGGGCAGGAGAAGCCTCCTTCCTCCTCAAACCCCGCTCCTCCTCCTCGCCTACAGACAGAATAATTTTTATTTTTCTTTCTGGGTTTTTTTTTTTTTTTTTTTTGGTCTTTTCCGGGATGCTGTTTTCAAACAGCTGCCGAGGAGGGCGGGGGTGGTGGTGGTGGTGGGGGGGGAATGAAATAAAAATAGAAAATCAAGCCCCCCGGTCGCTACAGGAGGAAAATTAGGAAATAAACCAATAAATAACCCAACTTTCCTGCCTTGCCGGGAGCTGCCCGCTGCTTCACAAAAGGCAGGCGCAGGAAGGCTGCCTGCCCTGGCCCCTGCCGNGCCTGGCGCGCTCCAGGCACGCATGGGCGCGCTTTGCATGGGCGCGCTTGCACGGGAGCGTGCGTGCGTGGGAGCGTGCTTGCATGGGAGCGTGTTTGCATGGGTGCATGACTGCATGGGAGCGTGTTTGCATGGGAGCGTGTTTGCATGGGTGCATGCTTGCGTGGAAGCGTGCATGCGTGGGAGCGTGTTTGCACGGGAGTGCTTGCATGGGCATGCTTGCATGGGCACGCTTGCATGGGCACGTGCTTGCATGGGAGTGTGTTTGCAAGGACGCGTGCTTGCATGGGAGCGTGTTTGCATGGGAGTGCTTGCATGGGCATGCTTGCATGGGCACGCTTGCATGGGCACGTGCTTGCATGGGAGTGTGTTTGCAAGGACGCGTGCTTGCATGGGAGCGTGTTTGCATGGGCGTGCTTTCACGGGAGCGTGTTTGCAAAGGCGTGCTTGCACCGGAGCGTGTTTGCATGGGAGTGCTTGCATGGGCACGGGCACGCTTGCACGGGCGCGCGCTTGCACGGGTACGCGCTTACGGGCGCGTGCATGTCTGCGTGCATGTGTGCTTCCCCCCCCGCCCCCCCCCAGCTCCGGCCCTCTCTTCCCAAACTGCCGGCTGCTTTTAACACCAAAGTTCACGAAGGCGACGTGTGATATCTCGCCCCTGCAAGAGAAGCCACATCCTGTATGATAATGACCAGCCCTTCAAACAGCTTAAAGATACAGGCCATTCTTGTGGCCCTCGCTGCCTGCCCCTGCCCGCCCCTGCCTGCTCCCGCTCGCGGGGCCAGGGGGGTCCTGGGGGGTCCCGGTACCCCCCTGGGCCCATCCAGCCCCATGGTGGGGAGATTGGGCCTGGTGCATGGTGCAAGCGAGCAGGAGGGCCTTTGCAAACAGTCTTTGTGGCTGCAAATGCACACGTGTGCGTGCTTACACACGCTTGCATGCACACGTGCACGCGCACGCACGCCTGCGCACACATGTATGCATGCACTCGCATGCACGCACACCCGCACGTGTACACGCACGCGTGCGTGCACACACACACGTGCAAACACACATGTGCGCACGCACACGCGTGCACCCTTTCGGCCGAGCGCCCCAGGAACCCATTTGGCAAAGACGGAGCTGGTGGAAAACTGCACCTTCCTCCTCCTCATCATCATCTTCCTCCTCCTCATCATCCTCCTCCTCCTCCTCTTCCCCCTNCCCCCCCCCCCCCTCCCCCCCCCCCCCCCCCCCGGTTAAATATTGCTTTTCTAATTCCAGGTCGGGGGATTATTATGATGTATTTTCTTCCTTCCTAACCTACATCTGTCAAGATCGGCGCTGGGATTATTTCTGGCCCGTCCCCTGAGTCATCGCCCGCGTCCCGCTCCCTCCGAGGCAGCTCCCCTGCGCCGCCGTGCTCCCATCCGCAGGGTGCTGGGTGCTGGGTGCTGCACCACTGCTTCCCCCCTTCCCAGCCAACCCCCGCCCCACGCCTTGCCTGTGCGTTAGGAAATGTCACTTATGGGGTGACATGGCTCTGGGTACCCCAAATCCAATGCCTCCCCATAGCGTGGGTGCAAGGGGGACCCCCCCACCCTGGGCGGGAACGCCTGCGGGGGGCACCATGTCACCCAATTCCCCCAGGCCACCCCCGTTACTACCCCGCTCATAGCCCCCCCAATTTTATAGGGGTTTAATTTGCTGGGCTCACGCAAGCACCGGGGGACCCCTCCTCTGCTCCCCCCCCCACAATGGTATGAGCCGTAAAAATTAATTTGCAAACATGTCATTACACAATAGCTGTACAGGCAATAAACCTGTAATTACAGGCGGCTGGGGGAGCGGGCAGGCAGGCAGGCAGGGAGGGCAGGCAGGGAGGGCAGGCAGGGAGGGCAGGCCTGGCTGCCAGCTTGGGCTTTGGGGTTTCGCCTCCCCCCTGCTCCCTTTGTTCATTATGCAAACGAGAATTGCTTCACTCCTGGAAGTTGGGCTGCACTTCAAAGGGGCTCGCTGCCTGCGCTGCCTGCGCTGCCTGCGCTCCCCACCCTGCCAAGAAGGCCCTAACCCCGCCAGCACCCAGCACCCCAAGCCGGGAGCCACCGTTGCTTCGCTGGGATGGGGAAACCGAGGCACAGCGGCTGGGCAGCCCCGTTGGGAAACCAGCCCGGCCCTTTGCGACATCGGCCCAACCGAATTACCCGCCACCCTCCTCCTCCTCCTCGCTTGCCCCCGCGCTGCGGGCGATTGCACGCACGCACCGGCGGCGAGCGTCGCCCTGCCTCAGTTTACCCACTTACCACCCCGCAGGAGACGGGACGCAGGGCACCGGCGTGAGACACCCGCCCGGCCACCCGGCAGCCGGCTCTGCCGCGCCTCGCCTCACCCCTCGTTAGCGGGAGAGCTTGACGAGCCTGACCCACTTCCCCGAGCGCCGGGAGGATTAATTGGTTCCTTGCTCGCACGAAGCCGCCGGGAGCTGGGGCAGGTGCCAGGCGGGATTAGCAAAGCATGAGAGCGCAGCTCGCGGGGCCGGCCGGGCAAGCGTGCCGCCGGCCCTGCCCACGCCGCGCAAGCGAACCGGGGCGATGGTGGATGGGCTCGGTACCCTCGCCACCGGGATGCCGCGTGCCGGGGATGCCCGACCTCCTCAGGGATGCTCGACGTCCCCACGGGTGTCCCCGAGGAAGGGGGTGCAGCCGTGCTGGGGACATCCAGGCTGCGGTCCCCAGCGGGACGCCCACCCCCAAGCAGCCCACCCTGGGGAAACTGAGGCATGGCCGGGCTCCGTCGGCCGGCACTGGGCTCTGCCTCGCTCCCCGCGACCCGGCACCCCGAAAGCATCGTCCGGCGGGGACGCAGGAGCGAGAAGAGGAGCGAGCGGCCGCCTCTCGCCGTAAATAAGCGGCTCAGCGATGATTTCCTGCTCTTGTTGACCTTTGACTATGCAGAATAAAGACATAAATCCATATTTTAAACCCATCTGAGTGCCAGCCAGGCCCACAAAGCCATTTACAGCCTGCGATTTGGACGGGGCAGTGAGCAGGAAAGCGATGGTTTCTCGAGGTGACATTCCCCAGGAGGGAAATGAAGTGTTTTATTTGCAGATATATAGGGCACGGTCGTTCCTCCGCTTCCCCTTCCCTCCGCCCTCGGCTCATAAATAAAACATACGGCCGCGTAACCGGCTAATTACGGGAGGATGGCAAAACCCCGCCGGTCGCTGGGAAAAGAAATCAGCTTTTTAATCAGCCCACTTTCCTCCCCATCTAACTTAAGGAGAAACGGGCATTTCGGGTACCGGGATGGAGCCGAGACTCTCCGGCGGCTCGTAGGCTCCCGCCGGGGTTGTGCACCCCAATCCCTCGAGGCGGGTTTGGATGGGGGGGGGGTTTCACGCTGCTGCTTTTTTTTTTTTTCCCCTGCCTGGGAAAAGGATGTCTTTGAAAAGTCTAATTGTTCCTTACACATTAGATACATTAATGAGGTCTCTGATCAAGCGGCTGGCTCTCCGGCAAGGAGGCTTCAAGTAGCAATTTTCCATTTGTGTTTCAAATTTTAATGAATGTTCCTGTCTCCGGCTGCGATGCGCGGTGATAATCCGCACGGCTCGGGTCAGCGCCGGAGCAGGGGCTGCCGCGCAGGAGGGCTTGTACAAGGGTTTGATTTCTTTGGGGAATAGTTCATACAAAAAATGGTAATGGCAGAAGACAGTCTTCCTTCCCCCTTGGCTGCCAGAGCCCGAGAGCTACAAATCAGAGGGTTATTATTTCTTTCCGATGTCCCTAAAGTATCCTATATCTTTAGCAGGGGAGTAAAGTTCAGCCCTGATAAGATTGCGACACTGGGTGAGACACGCTTTTCCTTTCCTCCTGCCTTTTTTTCCCCCCGCCTCCCTCTCCTTCTCCCTCTCCCTCCATCCCTGCGGTGGCCGGAGCGGCGTCCCCAGGGCCCCCGGCCAGCAGCCCCCAGCCCACCCCAGGGCCACCCACGGGTGGGCAGGGCAGAGCCCCCGCGTCCCCCCCACCCAGCCAAGGGCCGGATCCGGAACCCACCCCGCCAGGACAAGATTTTTATAACCTTGTTTTGGCATGCCTGCCATTAAGTTAATTTAACATCCATATTGCCGCTACTTAATTAAATAGATGAACTCATTTTACATTTGCAAGTCTTAATTCATCCTGAACAAAATTGGCCGTGTTTCGTTCTTTCTACGCTACCAGCTCCCCGGAACAAATGACTGCCTTTTGTAGTTAACTGCTAGTACAGGTTAAAAGCTAATTAGCAGCCCGGGTTGGGTGTTAACTTCCTTATTTATCACCCGGCGCCACTCGATTAGCGAGGGGGCGCGGGCTGGCGCTTCCTCGTCCATGCGTGGGCCCCGTTTCTGCAAGGGTGGTGCCCGCGCTCGGCGGGCAACGGTGCTGGATGCATGCGTGATGGGCGGCGCCGGGCGCACGATGCGTGGCGCTCGGTGCGTGGCGCGCAACGCGTGCCGCTTGGCGCGTGGTGCACGATGCGTGGTGCGTAAGGCACGGTGCTCGGTGCATCACGCTCCCGCAGCAGCCAGCAGCGCGGCAGGGCGAGTTTGGCAGCACCCAACCATCGCCCAAGCACCCAACCATCGCCCAAGCACCCAACCATCGCCCAAGCACCCAACCATCGCCCAAGCACCCAACCACCGCCCAAGCACCCAACCATCGCCCAAGCACCCAACCATCGCCCAAGCACCCAACCACCACCCAAGCACTCCAGGAGAGCACTCCCCCAACCAACCCCGCCGTCCTGCCAAGCCATCACGAGCTCTGCCGTGCCCGGCACGACCTCCCCGTAGATATTTGGGCAGAGGCCCCGAAAGCAAGTGCCGTCCCGGTTTTTCAAGCGTGGCGCCGGTGCTCTCACCCGGCCAGCTCGCGGGGTGCCCACGCCAACCAGCAACGCCTGGAAGCTGCCGGTGGGAAGCCGCGCCGAGGCTCCCCAAATCCCGCTTGCGCGGGCCCCGGCACAGCACAGCGCTGCGCTGGCTGCGGCGGGGGGCACGGCAGAGCCGGGGGACGCGGGGGGACCCACCGGCGGGGCGGCCGGGGGATGCGGAGCCTGGCAGGAAGCCGCTCCAGGAAGGCTCATCTGGTTTGACTAACAAATCGCTAACTGCTTCCCCCAAGGCAGGTGGAAGGAAACAAGCTCCATGGCTGTAAACACCCCCCCGGCCCCCCGCTTCCCACCCAC
>VYZW01035472.1:30784-43738 GCA_013401315.1 Balaeniceps rex | reverse complement strand
ACTAATGGGAGAGAATATCCTGACCTTTTTCTTAGTCTCACATGAGAACAAGCCAGGCCATTTTAAATAGTTAAGACTATACACATGTGTAATACCCGACATTTGACACACCTACTCTGCACAATTACTGCACATAGTAGTCACAGTGAGTGTAGTTAGAGAAAGTATTCATAGACTTCAAAAGTATAAACAGAAGTGCTTAATTTTAGAAACAAAAATTACAACGCCAGAAAAGTCTNCTGAAACCAATAACCGTTCATCCCTGCACCCCAATCCTATTTTAACTGTTCCTGATAAAACACAGGTTTCCTTTGCATTAGAAGGTTTACTGGGTAGTGTCTGTAACACCAAAACCCATCATGCAATGCTAGAAGTGGCAGGTGTAGCTACCTTAACATTTGTATTTCAGATCAGGATGATGCCTTTCAGGTACCTCTCCCATTAGTCCCTGTACACAGGTCCCAAGGAACCACNAAAAGTCTCTGAAACCAATAACCGTTCATCCCTGCACCCCAATCCTATTTTAACTGTTCCTGATAAAACACAGGTTTCCTTTGCATTAGAAGGTTTACTGGGTAGTGTCTGTAACACCAANGTCACTCTGAAGTTTGTCAAAGATTTTAAGAGAAATCATTAAAGCTGTATACTGTAGGCACAAGGTCATCAGGTCTGACCGCTCTGCTCTACAGGTCTCCACCCATTCATCCACACCACTTGCAAATGGTGACATGGCCTAAATAATGACAGGTCTGGACTCAACCAGTTTCTGCAATGTGATTGGTTCCTATTTATATCTGCATAACATGATACAAATCTACATTAAGGAAATGGTCACAATCATGCATTTTATCATTACCAGTAAAAATTGTTTTATTTCCGATTTACTCACTAAGAGCACAAAAGCTTAATTGGTATTATTTGCTCACTGGATTACAATATAATCATGTGATATGATTGTTATGTTTCGTACTGTTAATCCTAAACATACAGATTATCAGAACTTTCAGATGACCTTTATGTTCATAATATGCTAAGAATAATGCAACTTGATGGTAACAGCACCAAACTGAACACTGTTAAAAGCAGCAGCTATAGCCCTCCAGCTACAAAAATGCATAAGCATTAAGAGGAAAAATAGCAAGTTATTTGAAAGATAAAATCTGAAACAGCACTTCAGTAATTGTTGATTTTTCATATTTCAATAAATTACTTTAGCTGGAAATAACTTTTTGCTGATATACAAAAAGCTCCTGTTTAATCTCCAAGATTAATTTCTCCTTTATGCATGTATTAAACTAGTATATTAGTGTTGGACAATGTACGGTAAATACATATTTATAAACACACAGCAGTCAAAGTTTATGCAACTGCAAACTGCATTTATCTGCTGACTCAAATGTTTTGTTTGCAGAGTAGAATATAACTACATTGCACAGGTTACATTATCACTTAGTACAACATTATGACTTCAACTAAGAAAGCCTTTTCCAATGCAAGAACCCATGAATGCCATTTGTACTTGGTTAAGAGAGTTGAGTACATCAGCCATCTGTGAACAAGAAGTCTGAATAAGTCAGGAGACAAAAAAACAACCCCTGCTTATACCATATTAGCAGCATTTGATTACTTTATTTCTCAGGTGTTTAAGAGGTAGCAATCTGTACAGAAGTGAGAACCTGTACTTTTATCTAGAAGTCAATCTTGTATTGCCACTGGATGAACAGCCACTCTTTATTTGCTTCAACATACCACCAATGTGCAAGACTTCAGTGGCTTAATTAGCCTGACCATTTAGAAACAGTCATGTTTCTAAATTTGTGGGGGTTTTTTCCAGGAATTTGTGCTTGATTTTAATTCAAAAAACAAGTCTATTAAATGTAAAACAACAGCAAACACACTCTGTTTACAAATCTGCAGTACAATTCTGGGTTCTCTAGACACAAAATACCACATCTCAATTGTTTTTCTGCTTAAACTGGGGGATCAAGAGCTGGTTTTGCAGCCCATATCTATTTAAATAATTGCCAAAATACTGATTCAGCATTTGACTTTCTTCCATGCCCTGACTCAAACTTCAATATAAAACACAGGACTGCAATTAAAATCCTCTCATTCACATGCTATTAAAATTTACCACAAAGTATTCACAGTATATTTATCAACTCTGGAACCACTAAGACTATAGGAATTTCCACTGAGTTTGAGAACTTTTGCTTGGGATTTCTGACATAACTGAATACAATAGAGATGGATGAATTTATTTTTTTAAATGCCTATTCAAGTCTAGCTGCTCAGAAAATGCTCCGGAAGTTTCATATCCTTCAGTTTTCAAAGAATACCTTTTGGTTCCAAATATCTTGGGGGCTTCCCCCAATTTTGGGTTCCTTTCCTTCCTTCTTGATATAATATACTGAAGAGCATTATCAGCAGACACTCTTAATTTTCACTGAAAGAAGACTTATTAATTAACACCTACTACTGATCTGATATTGATATTCTAAGCAACAAGAGAAGTTGCCAATATAGCTCAAAAAACTGTATTCATGTGATTTCAGGTGGTGCAAACTGGACCTGCTATCACTTGTTCATCCATGTACTGCAACCCTCTTCCCTGCCCAGTGCCAGTACTTATTTTCTAAGTACTTTCTAGGTATAGACAGCAAACTGCTCTAGTTTCACACTGCTACCAGCAGAAAACAAGTTCCTTCTTTTTAGTCCATGCCACCATAGCATGCTTTCTACCCCATCACACCAAGACAGGGAATGCTGTTGCACAAGGCCATGCTGCTCGCATACATTTCCCCCTCCTCCATCTCAGAAAAGAAAGAAGGAGGGTAACAAGGACAATCAAAACCACAAAAAGTCTTTTCTAAGAGGGAGGATGTAATAGACTAGGAGTGTTCAGTTGAAAAAGAGCTGACCATGGCAGCACATTACACAGGACTATAAAGTCACATTCAAAATGGGAAGGTGAGCAAGCAACACCACACTGTCCACAATTTTTCCCCAATACAAGGACACAGGAGCCTTGAATGAAGCATAAAGCAAGAGATCATTCTTCACACAGCCCACAGCAGAGATGTGGGTGCTGCTTATTTCAAAGCAGGGTATTATATGGAATGAAAGTCTAGCAATAGCTATTGAAAGCAGATAGCACTTGTAACTCAGGAAGCCACAGACTACAAATGCTTAGAGTACTCTAGAGCAGTCTTACCACATGCTTACCTGTACTAATACCTTCTGGCAGTGTCCAGAAAGTAGGTAGCGGGCAGAAGAGACTAATGGACCATATAGACATTGATTCTTCTTTTAGTTCATTCACATTAATTAACCCAAAGCCACACCCAGAGCCATTTATGAAACACCTGATTTATCTGGTCAAATGACACCCTCCTTGAAAACTATTGGTGTTCTCACACCTGATAAGATAATGGAGCTTTTACGTTCAATCACCATAAAAGCAAGTTTTTTGCTATAGTTTTGTATCCCCAGCTGAACTGTATCTACTCCTGAATTAGTTACAGCTGGTATGAAGCTTACTCTCAGGCACAGAGAAAGAATGAACCATAGGAAAACAGGAGAGTACAGAATAATTTACTTGGTGTTTTGTCTTAGTCATCACTTAAGTTTCATCATCAGGTAATACTGCAAGTTCCCACATATTGTGCTATACCTTGAGGAGAGGAACAGGAAGTTCAAACACATCTGTTGAAAGGGTTTTTTGGTAGTACTACAATATACAGCAAACTTTTCTATGACTATTGTGGGAACAAGAGGAGCCAGCTAGGGAAACTGCCAAGCAAAACATGTCACTATGTAAGATCTGCCTACCACTTTTACCCCACCACCCCCAATAACTGCGTTTAACTTCTGAGATCTTAAGGTATTAATTTTTCTTCAAAATACCATAGATCTCCAAAGGAGTTTCCATTATTAAAAGTTCAAATCTTCCAACAGGCACATTTTAGACTGCTTCAAAAAATGCAGATAGTTCAAGTAATTGTGTAATTCACAAGCTATGAGACATGCTATTTATTTACAAAATAATACATCCTTTAGGAGGGGGGGAGAAGTAATGTTTTACATTTTGGGATTTCAATGCTAAAGTAACTTAACCCTCTGATAAATTAAGTTTCAGAATAAAAAACAAAAAGCATCAACATAACTCAGATGGTTGATAATGTATCCTTTATCACATGACAGACACAAGTACTTACAATCACCTGGCTATTAGGCTCTGCCAAAGCTGTATTCAGTGGTCTTGAGTAAAGAAGCATTCCGATATTTTTTTAAACCAAAACCAGATTCATATACATGCTGAATGAGGTCTTTATAAACTCAAACCTGCACAAGATTCCCCAGTATGAGCACCATATGAAGACCCAGTCATGCCATGCTTCCTGACCCCAGCACAGTTTTCATTGCAGATGAAACTGACACTGAGATGAGTTTTGTTCTCCAGTAGAATGGAAATTTGAACACAGCAAGTCAAAGCTTCACTATCAGAGATGATTTTGGTTTTGCAGAACTGGCATAAAGAACAGAAACTTTTAAGCTTCCATTTCTGTCAAAACACATTAATATTAAGACAGAACTCCAAAAGACTTGGAAAACTGACACTTTGTAAAAGCAGCTATCATTTTTCACACAAGGGTAGATTAAATGAAGAACAGTAGGACTGTGCCAAACAAATTTATCTCTGCAGTGCTAATTTCAAATCCACTCGATGGAAAATGAATGCCAGATTTCACTCTCCCATTCACATTACACAGAAGCAGGTATATAATAAACCCAGAAGTTACTGCCTTGCTTTAAAGCCATATTTGGCTACCTAAAATTGTTTCTCTTGAATATATGTTATATTAAATTGCATCAGCCGCAGCCACAGCAAGTAAAGTTAATTCCAAATCAATGTCAGTTAATCATATGTAATATTTTCTTTCAATTGTCCCCTTTTAGGGTTTGCATTCACACATAGGGCAAGGGTTCCACATCACTGCCTCATTGAAGCTATTATGCATTTTCTCTGGGCTGAAAACCCTTCACACCTGAGGTAGCAAAGTCAAGGAAGAGCAGTAGCCTGCATTTACCCTGCCAAAATTTAGCTTCAACACCAAATGAGGTCTTCAAGTTACCAACCTGAAGTGCAAAGCCACGGTGCGGAGTGAAATACTCCTACCCCACGCCTGGAAGGTGTCAGCCCTGCAGCCCGGCGTGGGGAGGCCCTGCAGGCAGCCTGAGGTGAACTCTCACCCTCCCCAGCCTGTCCCTGGAGGCAGGGGCAACACACCAAGAACTGCAGCCTCACTCCTTGCCGATTTCTAATTTAAAAGCAACAGGATCTTTTGAATTACATTAAGCCTCCCCTCCCCGGCGTATTTGCTGTAGAGATTAAGGCTCATTTTCATAACAGAGACGAGCATTACCGGCGGCCCAGGCAGCGAGCCACCTTTCCCCTGCCATTGCCGCAACAGGCAAGGACCTCCAGGCATCGAAGCAAACCGGTTACACCTTCAAGACCTAGCAGGAGATAAGGCTGCTCCCACACACGAGGGGGGTGGTGGGGGAACACACCAGGATTTTTTACCTCAGCTCTGGCTGGAGCCCCTCTGGCAAAGCCTTTCCCTCACAGGCCACGGCCTGGCCTGGCCTGGCCTGGCCTGGCCTGGCCTGGCACCCGGCCACAGCAGCACTCCCAGAGTGCTGCCTGACGTCAGTCCACAGCCACCCCCAGGCTGGGTAATACCCATTTAAAGGTGTGGGGCTGTCACACCCTCGGTCTCCACCTGCGAAATTTAACAGCCTACTTCGTCCTTCCGCAGTCACCTCTCCCCTTTCTCCCCTGCCAGCTGGGGTGAGCAGCTGAGGGAGCGCAGTCTGAGGCACATGTTCACCACACCACCCTCCCCCAATTAATCTCCCGCTACTTAATCTCACATCTCCAATTCATCTTCCTTGCACCGTTGGCCCAGAGCTTGACAAACTATTCTGGGAGGAGTTATCTCCCAGGTCAAGAAAAAAGCATATTCCTTCTGTGTGATCTCTGGATCGAGCAGCTCCATTACTGCGGGAGCAGGGGTCTGCTAGGGGACCCCCCTGCCCGTGCCCAACAGCTTACTGGGGAAATCATTGCTAAAAATGGTACAATGCCTGCATAAATTCCTTATAACTATACCTGCTTAAGCCAATTCCCTATTCATAGTTACGTTTAGAGGGTTTTTGCATGCGTGTTATTGATTTCGCTTAGCGCTGTTTCAAGTTCTGTGTTATTTGATCAAAATGTATCACAAAGCTTTAAAGCCATGGTAACAACGCTATTAATTTTCTTAAGCAAAACTGTAATCTCAGGAAAATATGTTAAATGAAGAGACAGCGCTAAGAGCAGTTATCTTGGGGGTAAGTCTGTAGCCACAGTTAAAAACTACTGTAATGTGCATGCTTTGCTTTCCATGTATATTGTGTTCTGTTCCCCGAAACTGCTGCGCTCAAAACTGGAACTGGCTGGCTGACACATAACAAATTAATTCAGTGTTCTTTTTTTCAAGATTACTTTTGGACAAGCAGGTCATTACGAGGAGTTGGATATTCAGAATCGTCTGCTATTACGTCTATGTTAACACTTCATTGTTTAGCTGATTTGATGAGCTGACAGTTGTGCTATTCATGTTCATGATTTGTCAGAGAAATCAGACAAAGGTTATCTTCCTCCTGACTGCATCCCAGATTTGTGAACCAGAGGAGAAATGAAAACACACATGCACATTTGTGGGGGGTTGCAATCGCGTTTGTTAGGGAAAAAGATACAAATGGTAAAAAAAGTCACAAATGCTGTGAGACCAGGTATGAAGTTTTTAATCAGGTAAATTTTCCTGAATTAGTTTTTACAGTAATGACCCAGCTCCCAATGCTGTTACTTTTATTATGCTCCTAAGCTTGGTATTACTGCCTCATACTGCACTTAAAAAATAATACAAAAATAAAATATCCATACATCAACACATCTTAATTGAGCATAACAAAGTGATGACAGTACAGCCCTGAAAACAGTTAAAGACCTAAATTCAGAAAGCACTATTTTAAGCAGATAGAGCTGTTCTGACAAAAATCAGAATAATGTACTATGTTAATGTGCTAGGACATCATCCAAAACAGGACATTACAACATTCCTTTGTCATATCTGACAAAGCAATATTAATTTTGACTATAGCAAATTAAAAAAAACCTTACAAGCTTTGTTCATAAATAGTTTTAATATTTAAATTAGATGTGAGAAATTTATTATAATGGTTCATTGTAGGGAAAATTAACTTAAATCTGGGCTACAATAAGGTTTTCCTTTTCTATGTTGGAAAAAAGAGTTTAACAAGGTAGGTTAGGTTGTTAGTCATATTTTCAAAAGACAAGAATTCAGCAGATGGCTGGGATGCTGCACTTTTGATGCCATTTCCCTATATGACTAGAACAAGACACAATGCTAAAGCTCTAGCCAGGGGACCAGATACAAGATTTGGCCATTTTACTACTGTATAAAAGGTACGGTACCATCTCTACGTAATCACTTCACAAAATATCAATGAAATAATTAAAATTTCCATCACTGAAATAATCTCCTTCCTCTCCACCAATTCTGCCCAGTGATTTATGTAAATATTATTGTCTTTTTTATACATGAGAAAATAAGGCACAGGGGAAGAAACGCCTCCAAATCCAAATATATAGCAAAAAAGTACAACAGAAATATTTTGAAGCTGGGGTCGAGATCTGGATTGTCTGACTCTAAGTTTATATATTATTGCAGATTAGCAAACCAGAATATTAATACTTCCAGTGTTCTGACAGTGAAAGTATGAGATAACCCCCCCGCCCATCACAACTTTTGCATATGGAAACAAATTGCAGTTGAAGTATGAAAATATTTTCTTGAGAGGCAAGGGTTTATAATCTTAGCTGTGATGCGCAGTACAGAGCTTAACATCTTGCGGAATGTAAGGGTATTTGTTGCACAGCAATTTCAGCTATATTGCCAGCTTGATTATCACAGTACAGTGCTGGCAAGTGCAGCTTTTTCTGTATGAGAATATCTCATAGCAGATTTCATGGTTGCTAGGTAGCTGCACAGCTCAAGGGCCCTGAAGGAAGCACAAATGCTGCAAATTGGTGGTACCCAATCAACAGTCAATCTGTTTAAGGTCCATTACTTCTCATTACCTTTTAACCATTATTTACTTTCTATTAGTTCAGACAGGATGATTATAAAAAGGATGGCTGAAAAGGGCCAACAGAATAGACACTTTTTCAAGCCAATCCTAATTATTTTTGGTATAATTACACAATCCATCAAAAGATAAATACCATCTCCAGTCCAAACTGGCATCGTGTACAACTTTGTACTGGCTGCTCCTGGACTTATTTGAAACGTGATGATGGGAAAGAAGGAAGAACAGGGTGTATTCATTCATATGCAGCCTTCACTATTATTTCACTGCTTAGGACATGCAATACATGCCTTGCATAACATAACCTGTAAAGTCAAGACTACAAACTTGAGACTTTTACAGGATACTCCTAATGAAAAGTCAGGGCAGGATTTATAATGATAGTGTTTCGATAATTGTTTAATTATTGAGAGAAGTACTTTTCTAGATCTGTACAGCCTGAAATAGATTAGCAGAGTGTTTCTTGAAGGATGAAGTCATCATAACGATTCTGATTTTCAGAGTGGTGAGCTCTGCAGTACCAAATATAACTGTATAAGCTTACAAATGCTTGTCAGAACTTCATGCCCAAGATCACAACTACTAGCTGTCTTCACAGCCTGTGTAATTTGGTCACGCACTTTTTTTTGGTTTTGTTTGAATGACTGCACCATTGTAGCAGCCTACTTATAATCATAAAATTGCTGGTGCTATTTTGTGTCTGTTATTTGCAAAAGACAGTAGAGCTGAGTTTCAATACAACCACTCTGGCATTGCAAGTTGGTTTTCAGGGTGTCAGTCAAGTTTATCCTTCCATTGAGAGTGGAGAATGGGAATGGGGGAGGAAGGGGGATCAATTGTATTCCTACTACATACTTTCAAGAAGACTGAATGAAAGATACAGTTCCAGACACTGAGCTCTCACATTCAACCTACTTCACACTGTGGTAAAAATCAACCATGATTAGTCAGTGAAGTTTCAGCGAAAAGAGACTCCTTCCCAAAAATACCTACTAATCTTTGCATGGACAGAAAAAAAAGAAAAAAAACAGGATTCAAAAACAGGCAGCTCATGAGCCTTATTTACAGGCAACTTTTGATGTCTTTTCTTCATTTGTTTGTGCAGTAGAACCTGCTTAGATGCCTGTTTAAATTAATTTGTCATGACACCAGTGAAATACTATCTGGGATGTGAGATACCCAGGCTATTTGTACATCATATTGTCAGTTTTGTATTATGGGAAATCTCCCCACTCCATCCTGAATATCTCAAACCTTTAAAACCTTTAGGACCTTTCAAGTCTAATTGCAACTTATATTATCTATGAGAATTTTTAGTCACTTGGAATTATACACAACATATGGGTTGTGTCCATCAGATTTGGTCATACCTTATGTAGGTTTAGGTATTAGAGCTTCATCATCTCCTTTTGTTCTTATCTTTTTATAATATAACAGTTCCATTGTCACAATGATATGTATATTTTAGTATCTAGCCGTATGTGCATTTTCATTTATTGATAACTCTTTCTGAAGGTGTTACTTGAACTGCGCTCTTCATTCCATGGTATTCTCAGCACAAGTAACTTTGTATGGACCCTCTTTGCAGTGCAATAAAATCTTTAAGAAAGATGAAGTCATTTGCAGACACATGACTTAAAGCTATTTCTTTTTAACCTTCCAAATGAAATCGAATTTTCTCTCTCTCTTCACAAATCATCTGCTGCGATATTCCCACTTAAAAATCTTCACCTGTTTTTCAACAGTGTAAAAATGTATTAAAAAAATCCATCTACTTCCCTTTTAGTAAATCTGGTTATTGTCCCAAGAAATTTAAAGTTTTACTGAGAACCACATACACACAGATACATAAACAAAAAATATAACTCCAGATCAACAAAATGCTGCCCTGTGTGTTTATGCATCTCATAAGATTTGAGCAGTAAATGCCAAGCACAAATTCAGAATGCCATTAGCTCTTCTGCTGCTCCAGTAGCATGACCTTAATAAAAGTTCACTCATGTTTGAATTCACAGCTGCTGATTGACATTACAAGTGACATAGCAGAGCCAGATCCCAAGAGAGTGTGAATTGGCCTGACTATAGTGGAGCGACGCAGATTTCACATAGTATTCTGCACATTATCTTCAACATGAGGAATAATTTGAAATGTAAGCAGATTTAGGAATTGCTCTGCAGAAAGCAGTCTCCTTTATTTATGGCAAAGAGTCTGCAGATTCCAGCTCTTTCATTCCCTCTGTGAATGCAACACATGAGTTATCTGCTGTCACTGTGAGTGCTCACCAATTAATCTTCAGCTGCAGCCCTCTTCTAGAACATGTCACTGCTGTGATTTTGTTTCCCTCAGATGGCTTTCCTGTTATTATGTTCTCACATTTGGATTTGTATCTTAATTACATGTTAATATTTCTCTACAAGGAAGGGGGTGAATCAATCTCATGAATTAATAGTGAACAGAGTGATAATCCAGGAAGGATAATGGATTGATAGAAGTGCTCTCATGGGATGTATTTTACAAGATTGAAAACAACAGCTCATAAAGAACTGCACTGATTAGAAGTGATTGAAGGGGCACGTAAGTTGAGGATGGGCAGAACAGATCAAAGAAGGTAAAGTTTAACTGAAATAGGAGGCACATTAATTCATATGAAATTTTGAAAAAGTGAAAAAAGGTGAGGCCATCAAAACCCACTTAAATTAATTAACAATATTTATGGATGCACCTTTTTCCATACAGAGAATCCTGTTGCATTTACCTTGGCATATGCTAGAGGTGATGTAAAGGTTCACTTCTGTTGCAGATTACTTAAGAAGGCTCTTCCAAAATTTGCTGTCTGCTACTAGGTAACTTCCCTTCCCCTTTCTACCCTGGAAGAATCATATTCAGGGCTAAACTAAACTGCAAAGTATTTAGAAAAAAAATGGTAGGGAAAACAAAAAATAAACCAGAATTAATAGGACACAGGCAAAAATCCATACACTCACAGTTGAATTTTCCTTTAACTGGAAACATGTAAATAAGCTTTAATTTCAAATAGATGTGGAACAAATAATCAAACTGGTGAAAAAACTTTGCCTAAATACTGTTCTAATTTCATAGATTTTTTTATATTATTGAGAAAATCATGGAGGTTTTTCTTGCCAGATCAAAACTTCTCAGCATTGTTTTTCCTTGCGTTTCCATATAAGGCAAAGATTGTCCTCGAAGCTTTGGTAAATTAAGGAGGAACTGGCAGATGGTTTATGAATATGAGCAGTTTTGAAAAACAAGCTCATTGCAAATTTACTTTCAAGCAACTGCTCCCAACTCCAATTAATCTTCTATGAGAAATAGGGAGATAATGCTTTCATGCTTTTTATTCCAAATATGGCTAATAAAAGAGAGAGATAGGAAAAGAGACTTAGAACCAAACACTCTAAATAAAAAGTGTATCTCTTAGGTAAAAAATGATAATGTGTTTGTAAAGAAATCTGAAAACATCCCATAATCATTAGGAGCAAGAAAAAAATAAATCAAATGGGAACAAAATGTGTAATGGAAAACAGTTAATACTATCATTATAGTTGTAAGTCTATTATTATACGTGCTTAGAATTATCTCTGAAAAGGAATAGATGAGGCAACACAAGGAATTTCAGCTTGTGTGTTGTTGGGATCCAAATCTGGGTTTAGGTATCTGATATTTCAACATTGTCTCATCAAAAATTGTTATGTGAGGGTAGACTTAGTTCTGTTTCTTAAGGTCATTCCTTTCAGATTTAAGGAGGCTTTATCTCTGACTTTAATCTCCCCACCATTCAAATAGCAATCATTTTCCATATCTAAATCAACTAAAAGCATCCAAAGCACAGGCACTGTGATTTTCATAAAAAGATTTTCAGATTTTAACTAGAAATACAAAATCAAAGCTAGAATTTTCTTCATTGGCACCGGTATCACGTTTCTAGCTACTAATTACTGATACAGAAATATTTTTTCAATAATGAGCTTGCTATTGATATTGGTCCAAACTCTCTTCTCAGTATTTGCATTTTTTAATACAATAATGAATGATAGCAGCAAATGAAGAAAAAGAAGAATTTAATCTATTAATTGTACTTGTTATAGCTTGAGTTTATGGGGGGATCAAAAGACCACCTGAAAACATTTTCTCCAAATCTCTCCCAGCTGCAGCTTAGTTTGCCCCTTTCCATTATTTAAAATCTATATAGTTAAACGCCTAACACATAAAAGAAATATGCAATCAAACTTTAAGATGTTTAAAATGAGATGTCATATATGGTGTCTGTGCAGTCTCATTTTTTTCGTACTTTGAAATAGTTCCACAGTCCTTTCCAGATTGAAAGTATCGCATGTTTTCACTGGACAGCCATGTAACAGGACTATTAAAGAATTTTTTAATGATAAAATCCTTCATATATCTTCATATCCTCCTCATTTTTTTACATCAAATAATGATGACTCAGCTTTTAATAAATCATTCTTCCATGGAATTAAAAAGAACAACAACAAATTCCCTTGACTTAAAAATGAAGGATCCAAAGAAGTGGTCTGAAGAAAACCCCCAAACTAAAAGGTTTCTTATGTGTGCAAACAATATAGTTGCTGGAAGACTCACAAATGAGAAGTTTTTAAATGGACTATTTTGATTACTTTGTATTCATGTTCTTGTTACTATTCTCAGGACAAAATATTAGGCATAGAATCCAGTATCCCAGGAGTTGATGAAAAATGAGA
>VYZW01035472.1:14147-28198 GCA_013401315.1 Balaeniceps rex | reverse complement strand
AGTATTTGTAGACAAATAAATCACAAGTTTCCATTAAGTATTTAAGCTTGCAAGTTACTAGGCATGAAAAACCCTTTGTTTTGTAAAATTAAAACAATTATTTAGTTACTGCATTGTACATTACAAAATACAAAAGCATAACACAAAGTCTTAGCCCCAGTTCCTTAGAGCTTTTCAGACCATAACCGACTATAGAAGTTCAGGGGCTTGATGGCTTTGGGCTTGATGGTTAGATGCAAAGCTGTGCAATTAATGAAAATAATACCTGCAGTCTGTATGGTGCCAGAAAGATATGGTTAATTTACAGTTCTGGTTCCACTCCTTACCTCTTCTCTTTGATTTAGTGTAGTTCTCAGATGAACTTTTCCATATTTAGAGATCAGGCCGTCTAAATCATTCATCTTTCATTCATTCTTTCTGTCCTTCTGTCTATCTATTTCAACATATTGTGTGAAATTTTATACATTAATTGAGGTTGTCTGAAAATGTAATATTTCCTGCTATCACCTAGTGTAAAACCAGATTAACAGTCATCTCTGTAAGTTTTCCATATGTTTAAACCTTTTAGAACGTCCCTGTGCTGGCCATGTTTGAAGAATCCAAGCCTATGGAGTGGAGCAGAGAATTCAGGATCCAATGCAATTTTTGTAAAAGTTACAAACATATATAGGGCACTGAAATATACGTTGGCTGAAATATATATTAACGTTGGGATTAACATTAACAGCTTGGTATAGAGGTGCTCATTTCTTGCCTCATTCCCCTTTGGTTTTACAGGGACCTGCAGTGACTTTGCATTCCTGAAAACCGGGGTTAAGGTATATCAGACTGGGCACCCACAAACAATCAGGAAATTATTTTGAAATGTAGATCAATGCAATTATTAAAAAAGAATGTGGCCAGCAATAGGTCATTTGCGGTTTAGAATACCTAAGTATATTCCTGTGGTTAATAAATACACTCTTAGGGTTAAGGGGTTGAAGCTGATATTTAAGATGTTGAACACACTATATCTGCAGCAGTGTCCAATAGGTGTGTTTTTATTGAGTGAAACACTGCAGCCACTTATCCCGTTACACTGATTTTGTTACTACCTATATCTGCATTACCCCTCTACCTGCTGTATAAACAGCTGATGTTCATCTGACACACATAAAGTATAAAGTTGTATGAAGTCTGACACAATTTTGCTATTCTAAAAACAGACCAGTCTAAAAAACAAAGCAAATATACATACACACATGAATTTATTGATTTGAAATGTGAATTAAATAACACAATTGGGCAATTGATCAATATTCTCCTATTTTCCCAAGTTTTTTTTAAAAAAAGGCTACCTGTATAGCATTATTCTGAACAGTCAGGGAACTTCTGATCTAAATAGCTGTCATCAGATACTTGTCACGTCATAAAAACTATGAATATTTTGATACTAAAATCTAAACTGCAATTATACTTTTAATTATGACTCATTGCTGATTTAGATTGTTGTGATTAAGTATGTTTCTTTATGCATACAAATATTCAGTTTGCAGATGTGTGAGAATTAGGACATCCTAGCTAGACATTATTGCTACTAAGTGCTTGGACTTTGTGAGTGATGTTCCCGGCAAATACTATGGTTGCTTCTTGAAATCTTTCATTATTTCTGAAACATATTTGGGGGTTTGGAATTCTTTATATTAAAAAAATGTATAGGCAATGCCTGTATATTCTCATCTACTCATAAATATTTATTTTTTTAAAGAAAAACTTGGTAATCACAGTGAATTATTTCCCTGGGCAAAAAGTTCCATGTGGGTGGTTGAATGAGTGAAAAGCAATTTTTGTGGAGGAAATAAATTGAGAATAAGTGGTTTCACAACTATACTCAAACCAGTACTACCCATCATACTCAAAGGAAACACAATTTAAATAAATACTGCAAAGCAACACAAATATAGTAACTTACATAAACAAATCAATACAAGCAGACAGCTATTACGAGACTGAATGCAAACAGCCCATTTTATAAAGAAAGGTTGTTGCTATACCATTGATCGTTACCTATACTTAAACAAAGAGCAACAAGAGTTACAAACATCTTCAATAGCATTACTCCTATTTAGGCACCTCCCTACCATTGAAAGGAACGAGAGTTTAGGCACCCGTTAGGGTTCAGATACCTTAAAATCTTCCTGGTCCTCTCAGCAAGTTGTTGGTGCAACACGTATCATCAGGGTTTTCCTTGGAGTTTTTTGCATGACAGACAGAAAAAAGAAACAAACAACCCCCACAGCAATAGTCCAGAAAGACACACTCTAGAGAGGGTTTGTGCCAGGGCAGTGGTGCCTTTAGGATGTCCTAGTCAAGTCACCAGACTGTCTTGTCCCAGGCCTACCTTTAAATACCTCCTGTTCATGCCCACTTAGCAATGGTGTCCACAACCCAGAGGAGCAGTGAGTGATAGTAAGACCACAGAACAGCCTAGGATTACACCTCATCCTGATGTGTTTGGCATACCCTGCCAAAAGGTTAGGCAGAGGTTGCAGAGAAGGGATCATGAGGTAGCTGGTTAAAGCCATGGGCTTATCAGCCACCAGAAAGAAAGTACTCAGGTAGTGAGAAACTAAGAGGGCTGCCCGCAGGGCTGGGAAGATGTCCTGCAGAGTAAAGGGCAGAGGGCACATCTCTCTGGCCTCCCAAAACTCCCCTTAGAACCAAAGCCCAAAAATCAATGACCATTTCCAGCAGTAAAACAACTCAACTAAACAGCTTTATTCCATACTGCAGTCCTCTGACCCTAGCAATACCTAGGTATGCTTAGCTAGAGAGAGGATTTTTGTTCATACTCTCTATGAGAAGAAGAAATGAAGTGGTTTTCATCCTTACCTGTAACAAAGGAGGCTCAATTATTCACTTCTTTGAGGACTTTCTGCAAGAGCTTTGGTTCTCAAGTACTCATCTACACAAACATGCATCCTAATCTGTGTTTGTCACTGTTATTTTTAATATGTAAGCCAATTATAGTTAGCTTTAAATAGAGAAGCCTAATGAGAAAATGTATCCCATAATTAAAAGGGAAAAGAATCAAGAACTTCCTGCCAACATTAACTCTGCTGATTTTACAGCAAGGGTGCCTACTCTTTTCTTCCATCTCTATATTTAAATTTTTGTGGGTTTTTTTTCCTCCTAATTAAAAAAAAAAGTTAAGATATTTACTGAGGATTTCTTGAGATAAAGTTTTCCATGTCAAAACTTTGGCAACTTTTTCTGTTGCTAATTTAAGTCTTTACATACTCCTTTCAAAACCTCAGTCTTGTAACAAGGGAAAATATGTTTCTAAACTGGCAAGAGCTCAATTACACATTCTAAATACTGTACGCAGTTAAAAGTATAGCAGACCATTCACTGGCTGTCCATTTATTAAGATTAAATATACATTTAAAGGAGAAAATTGTTTCTTCTTTGGATATCTAAGTAAAGATCTATTTCACACGCTTCTCTGTTCCAGACGCAAAACTGTAATTATCTCAAGACTCTTATTTCATATTAATATAGCCCTGTCAGCAATCCAGAATGTTTAGTATGCACTGCTCCTCTGCAGGCATATTAATGAAGAATTGCCTGCCATTGCAAAACGTGTTGAATTCCAGCATTTCCATATGGTAAGATACCATGTCAAAAGGGTTTCAGGGGGCAGTGCTTTTTATGCTCCATGTCATCTAGCCAAGCTCTCTGCATGTGGAGACGCATGCAAAAATGTGGTTTGCAATAATTTGTGTAGATGCTCAAAATTTCTCACCACATTTTCAGTTGAGCTCCTTTTTGATTAGTTTAAGGAAAAAAAAGTGGAGATTAGAACTAGCTGAAAAAGTAAATTTCAAGTCTCCAGATAAAAATAGATTTTTAAAATAGAGTTTACAGTTAAAAATTTATGTCATCCCATATAAATAATGAAAGGATAAGACATGAAATGGAATTGTAAGTGAAATTTTATGACATTTTATTTCAGAAGTACTGAAATGCACCCAGGCAGTGCTTCAGTGAAAAGCAGCCACTGGACTTCCCAGGGGACTGGAAAGTAGAACAGCTCCGATACATGCAAGATTTCCTCCACATCCTCCATGAGGAGGTTGATGTTCAAGTCTCTGGCTTTGCTGAGGGAAATTTACCCCAAAATCTGAGCTGAGTCCTACGTTCAGAGTTCACAAGCAAGTATCAAGAGAATGCTGTAATCTGATTATTATTTATTTAATAGCGAAGAAAGACTGTTCTTTCTTGGACTGGTTTCCAGTCAAAAGTTGTCATATATCCCAAAGAAAGGTTTTGGTTATTGACAAGTAGCTTTTGCAAACCTAATGCCTTTAATGCAAAGCTAAGACATTTAACTGACTCTACTGTTACTAGCTTTAGAGTCATGAACTCTTAAGTATGGTGATACAGGTGGTTTCAGTGGATTTAATGGCTAGAATGATTTTTATTTTAAACAAAAGCTGAGATGGGGGACAGAAAATAGGGAGAGTAAAAGACAAATGTTGACTTTGTAAAAAAGCAGTCTGATCTGGATTTTTTAGGGAAGAATTCAAGCATGATTTTTCCAGTTTAGATAACCATTATTTCTAGCACCTTTAAAAGCTTTCAGTGCATGTTGCATGACTACAAGTTCCCTTGTAGTCAGAAAAGTCACTCAAACTCATGTCAAAGCAAGATTTTTTATTTCAAACTGATATTTTCCAGTTAAGATAAAATCCTCTTTAAAAAAAAAGGAAAAAAAACCTGAAACAAAACAAAATCAAATTATTTACCAACTTATATAAACACAGTTTTAGATTCATTTTGCTTTGACGCTCATTAAAAATAGATGATTTTGACTGATATGACATTATAAAAAAGAATTAATTATGTAGAATATGAATTAAAGCTAATAAGATTCAATTACAGAAAACATGTTTACAGCATTTACTTGAGCTTGCTACCACACAAGCTGTTCTACTTCTTAACGGTTCTGAAAAATATAACATCAAGACAGTCATTTTAACAGAAGTTAACAGTCTCAACTTTGTGCATTCCACTGAACTGAATGAACTGGAGTCGCAGTTTTGAGTAGAGATAGACAAGAAAAATATGTTATTTTAATAATGCAAAATATCATATGATTGATGCTTCTGGCCACCTCTAAAAAGAATTTTTTTCTTCTGAACTTGACATGTACACATTGTCCCTCTCTTATTTGTTCAATACTGCTGCAAAGACCTTTTGCTAGTCTGTTTTTCTGGTCATCCTTTCTCTTAGCTGGATGCAATTTCTGTGGAGAGCGTTCTTAGGAAAAGGTCTCAGATCATTTAAGGAATGTGTAAACTTTTGATATAAGTAGCACTAAAAACTCCTTGCGGGCCTGAAAAATCACATCTAATCATAGGATCACAAAGTCATAGAATCATTTAGTTTGGAAAAGACCTTTAAGATCATCGAGTCCAACCTTTAACCTAACACTGCCAAGTCCACCACTAAACCATGTGCCTAAGCACCACATCTACCTGTCTTTTAAACACCTCCAGGGATGGTGACTCAACCACTTCCATGGGCAGCCTGTTCCAGTGCTTGACAACCCTTTCAGTGAAGAAATTTTTCCTAATATCCAATCTAAACCTTCCCTGGCACAACTTGAGGCCATTGCCTCTTGTCCTATCGCTTGTTACTTGGGAGAAGAGACAGACACCCACCTCGCTACAACCTCCTTTCAGGTTGCTGTGGAGTCTCCCTAGAGCCTCCTTGTCTCCAGGCTAAACAACCCGAGTTGCCTCAACTGCTCCTCACTAGACTTGTGCTCTAGGCCCTTCGCCAGCTTCGTTGCTCTTCTTTGGATATGCTGCAGCACCTCAATGTCTTTCTTGTAGTGAGGGGCCCAAAACTGAACACAGTATTCAGGTGCAGCCTCACCAGTGCCAAGTACAGGGGGACAATCACTTCCCTAGTCCTGCTGGCCACACTATTCCTGGTACAAGCCAGGATGCTGTTGGCCTCCTTGGCCACCTGGGCACATTGTCGACTCATATTCAGCTGGCTGTCAGCCAACACCCCCAGGTCCTTTTCTGTTGGACAGCTTTCCAGCCACTCTTCCCCAAGCCTGTAGCATTGCATGGGGTTGTTGTGACCCAAGTGCAGAACCTGGCACTTCGCCTTGTTGAACTTCATACACTTGGCCTCAGCCCATCGATCCAGCCTGTGCAGATCCTTCTGTAGAGGCTTCCTACCCTCAAGCAGATCAACACTCCCACCCAGCTTGGTGTTGTCTGCAAACTTACTGAGGGTGTACTCGATCCCCTCGTCCCAATCATTGATAAAGATAGTAAACAGAAGTGGCCCCAATACTGAGCCCTGGGGAACACCACTTGTGACCAACTGGATTTAACTCCATTTGCCACAACTCTTTGGGCCCAGCCATCCAGCCAGTTTTTTACCCAGTGAAACATAAGCCTGTCCAAGCCATGAGCAGGCAGTTTCTCCAAGAGAATGCTGTGGGAAATGGTGTCAAAGGCTTTACTAAAGTCCAGGTAGACAACATCCACAGCCTTNCTTGGCCTCAGCCCATCGATCCAGCCTGTGCAGATCCTTCTGTAGAGGCTTCCTACCCTCAAGCAGATCAACACTCCCACCCAGCTTGGTGTTGTCTGCAAACTTACTGAGGGTGTACTCAATCCCCTCGTCCCAATCATTGATAAAGATAGTAAACAGAAGTGGCCCCAATACTGAGCCCTGGGGAACACCACTTGTGACCAACTGGATTTAACTCCATTTGCCACAACTCTTTGGGCCCAGCCATCCAGCCAGTTTTTTACCCAGTGAAACATAAGCCTGTCCAAGCCATGAGCAGGCAGTTTCTCCAAGAGAATGCTGTGGGAAATGGTGTCAAAGGCTTTACTAAAGTCCAGGTAGACAACATCCACAGCCTTTCCCTCATCCACTAAGTGGGTCACGTTGTCATAGAATGAGATCAGGTTAGTCAAGCAGGACCTACCTTTCATAAACCCATGCTGACTGGGCCTGATCACCTGGTTGTCCTGTTTGTGCCACGTGATGGCACTCAAGATGATCTGCTCCATAACCTTCCCCAGCACTGAGGTTAGGCTGACAGGCCTGTAGTTCCCCAGATCCTCCTTCCAGCCCTTCTTGTAGATGGGTGTCATATTTGCTAACCTCGAGTCAACTGGGACCTCCCCAGTTAGCCAGGAGTGCTGATAAAGGATTGAATGTGGCTTGGTGAGCGCTTCCGTCAGGTCCCTTGGGTGGATCCCATCCGGCCCCATAGACTTGTGTGTGTCTAAGTGGTGTAGCAAGTTGCTCACCATTTCCCCTTGGATTATGGGGGCTTCATTCTGCTCCCTGTCCCTGTCTTCCAGCTCAGGGGACTGGGTACCTGGAGAACAACTGGTCTGACTAGTAAAGACTGAGGCAAAGAATGCATTAAGTACCTTAGCCTTTTCCTTATCCTTTGTCACTATGTTTCCCCTCTGCATCCGATAAAGGATGGAGATTCTTCTTAGCTCTCCTTCTGTTGCTGATGTATTTATAGAAACACGTTTTATTGTCTTTTATGGCAGTAGCCAGATTAAGTTCTAGTTGGGCTTTGGTCCTTCTAATTTTCTCCCTGCATAACCTCACGACATCCTTGTAGTCCTCCTGAGTTGCCTGCCCCTTCTTCCAAAGGTCATAAATTCTCCTTTTTTTCCTGAGTTCCAGCCAAAGCTCTCTGTTCAGCTCTCTGTTTTGAGGACAGTTTGATGGCACAGATGAATTTTGAAGTTCCTCCCCTGACTTTCAACTATGACAATCGTTGACTATGAATCCACTATACCAATATAGCTATTTGTGGCCAGAAATACAAATGAATATTCAATGGTTACATCTTAATTTCAGATTTAAATTTCTGTTGGTTGCAATTTCTTCAGAAAACATTTAGAAGTGCATGTTCATGACGCAATGAGTGGGGAACTATATGTAAGCTAAACTGCAGTCCACGACTTCTCAGTACCACACATATTGGGCAAAGGCTGAATCAGAGGAATAAGAACAGATTTTCACCAGAGTTATGCTATGCCATCTGCCCTTTAAGATCTTGTTCTAGCTGTTTTTCCTTCTCCTAGGAGAAGATCACTAAGATGGATATCAAGATAATGAGAAATAATCTCTCCCTCTCTCCATCCTTTCATATGTCTCTCCCTTCTCTTCTCCTTGCCTTCCTTCCTCCCTTCCTTTTTTTTTTCCCTCCTCTTTTCACTCATCTTTTTCCCCCTTTTTCTTTCCACAGCTATACAACCATCACAGCAGCAGCTGGAAAGCAACATAAACACACCCAAGGTAGCTTTAAATAAGAGACACTGAGTATACAGGTATCAGTCCCTCGACAGAAACTGATGCAGACTGCCTGACTCAGACTGTAAAGCTGCACATTGGATCGGGAACCGTGCTAGGAGACTTGTCATGTCCGCCTCTCCTGTGGCCTCATGCACAGAAACCTGTCTGCTGCTGCAGCTGCTCGCAGGTACCTGCTAACCCTCCATGCTTTGTACCAGATCTCCTTTCCCATGAGAGGCAGAGGGAGGGTTTGCCCAGGTCTCTTTGTTCTTCTGACCCATCCTCTGATTTCTAGCCACTACCTCAAGCTGTTCAGAACTGAGTTTGCTCAGCAAAAACTGTGATTAATCAGGGTACAGATTTTGCTAGTATTCTGCACCTATTTAAAATGAGGGCACTCGTTTCATATGTCTGTAAATTTTTCTAAGAGAATTTATTTGTATATAATCTGAGGAGCCTGCTTGGACCCACTAATGGTAATTATACAATGTGAAAAAACATACTCCAAATATATACATGGAGAGGACATTTTTTAATTTCTTAACATCCTGATCGATTACAGTAATTACACATTTAGCTGGTCAACATCACCTAAATGATAGACCTTCATTCAGAGGAATAAATGGAACCAGCAATTATATCACAGCTATATTTGGTTCCAGCCGATGTGCTGTTACCACATGAAAATTCTGACTATTTTCTGTGATTCCTTAAATCAGTGGTACGCCTTTCTCCATATTATATCATCTGTGAACTGCCTTTTAAAAATGCAAAACAAACTGAAGAACCCACTGGTTTCTTCAGCAAATGTGTGTATTGAAGACTGGAGATGAATTCCAGACACTTCTTGCAAAAAGATGCATACGTGCAGCCACTTGCCAGTGTGGATTTCCTCAAAAGACTGAAATCAAGGGAAAAAATCCAGAATCCTGAAATACCCCAAGCACCACATTATAGCAGAGAAGAAGTAAAATACAGAAAAAAGAAGGCTAAGGAGTTGAGGGAGTATCATTATAGCATTAGACTTACCAGTTTGTGGCTATGACAGTATTAATTTTAAAAACGCCATGGCATGTACAAACTATTTATTTTGTTTCAATCTGTCTGAACTAGCTGCTCAGTCTTTCTTTCACTAAGCTTTTGTCTGACTTGGTTATTGTGTATGACATCTAGAAGAGGAGAACTGACTGACTGCTAAGCATCTAATATATTATACAAAAATATTGAAGAAAAGGAATAGTACAATCACAGGACAATCATAAAATCAAACATGAACTTTTTTGTCAATAGCTACATTTTTTTTTCTGTGTGATCTCTAATCTCAGCTCCCATAAAATGATGCAATCTGATGCAAGGATCATAGGATTTCATTTTCCAGCAGTGGGTGCTAGCTGACTGTTGATAAGTTAGTATATAAGTAACTCATGTTCATGTTTTCCCAATTAGCAGAAGCTAACGCATTACTTGCCTTGCATTCAGAACTCACCTTAAATCTACATAAAACAATTTTTTAAAATCAAGAATAATGTATCTGATTATAACATGTTGCAACATGACATAATATGTTGTTACATATCATGTAAATGTTGATTTATACTTCTGTTCAATGATGGAATAATGAAAGCAGATCAGATTTTGAGATTTCTATTGCTTATAATACTTTGTCTTCTGGTTATGAACAGATGATAAGAGTACAAAAAAAAGCAGGCAAATTTTGATAACATTTTTATTCAATATCTTTTGGAATATTATTTTGTCACACACCTTCAGGTGAGACAGATGATATCTGCATTGATACCTCTGTATTTCCTCTATAAAAGCATAGCAGATACTTAACCTTTAATTTCCTTAATAAGCTGAGTTAACCAGACAAAAATGTAATTTTCACTTTGCAGATTGGTCCAGTGAGCATGACATCGGAGAAGAATACACGTCACGTATTATCTAAAAGTTATTTCCTCTACCATGAACATCAGCTAGTTAAAAACCAATGTTTTACAAAATACCTTACTCTACCTAAAACAATGTTTTTGCATTTGTTTCTAGAAAAAAAATCACTTCTAACAGGATTTGTCCTGGGAAAATTGTTTTCAACCTGCTACTTAGTATTCCATTTGGAAATCTCAAACTTGTTTTGAGAGTATTGCCACATTTACCACAAAAAAAGAAAAGAAAAAAAAGCAAGATCTTCTCACCAGAGATGAACAAAATCAAATTTCTGTCCTACGGGAAATGTCAGAATTTCATTTGGTTTTATCCAAAATTGCCATGATAATATGTATGTATTTGATACTAAATGGAAAAGAATTTTGAGTAAGCCCTATTGATGACAATATTTTCACCAAGACACAGCTTTAAAGTCATATATTATCTAAAATAAGAAATACCCATTAAAAAAATTCCTATTTATTTACAAATTCTATATTCCATTTCAGACTATATAGAATATTTATATAAATGGTAATGTAAAGAGAAAACCACACATTTTTGCTAGTCTGAACTAAAATGCACATTATTTCTGGTGTGTTTAGTTTTGTTTTTCTCTAAAAAATGTCCGTGCAATCTGATCAATATTACTTTTTTATGAATTAAGAAAATAGTGTCTGATTGATTGTTAACATTATTGCCTTACACATATTTTTAAATGATGCTCTGGATTTTTATATTTAATTTCTCAAAAGACTGTCAGAGTTGTATAAATTCTGAATGTTGGATAAAAGCTTTTTTCTTGAATGGGTACTTTAATATTTAGGGTTGCTGAAGGCTAACCTCTACAACTACATGGCTCAGGCATAGTACAGAGTAACAGTATTTCCTAAAGATGTGTTGGGCAACTGGACAGATTGGTACAAAGGGAAGAACCTTCCTGGTTTAAGGCATTATTTTCCAGACTTCGTTGATCAAAGTGTTATCGCTGAATAATTAATACTTGGATTAAAACCAATGACATTTCAAAGTGACAATGAAGCAACCCGAGGAGTGTATTTAATTGAGAAATCACATCCCAAGAGTATTCAAGTCACTAAGCCATTCTTCCTACATTACAACAATTAACCACATCCCCCGTCATTTTTTACTGTTTATGATACAACTGAGATTTCTTCCTTGCATAACCTTATTGGTTGGCAAGTCTGTCGTTGTAACACATCAGTCCTTCCCTGGAGTTTGTCTTGTGAACATCAATTTTGTCATGCATTTCTATTCCTGTTTTGAGAAATTATTTCACTTATTTGTGTTTTTAATTCACGTGACATCATTATCATGATCCTAAATAAAAGGATGCGGTTTAGAGAAAGAGGTGTAATGCACACACTTTGAGGATCATTGCAGTCCCCCACTATGATAAATTGTTTATAATGATTACAGAGTTCATTTGTTCATTTTCAAAGTTCCAGCTTCAAGAACAATTTTAACCCACTTTTCAGATGGCCTCTGGATACCTTCTAGGTAGAAATTACTCGGATTAAGAAAGAGAAGATTACAGACATTTAGAGCCTACTCTTTTAAAAAGCATGAAAAAAGCCTGATGCTGCAAAGCCACATCAGTGGGAAAATGAACAGGTTGCTTTTGTCCTCCCATTGCCTCTTTCCAGCTGTGTTTTTTATCCAGTGGGACTATAGAGCAGATTGGCTCAGGTGCTCAGAACATTAAAGAAAATAAATTAACATTCAGCATGTGGAAATATAATAAATGTATTTGTTTGGACCTGCAAGATAGACTTCTTATGTGATAATACTGGCATCAAAATTCGGTGTGTTAATCCTGTTATTTTCCTGATTTTATTAAGGGACCTCCTTGCACCTACTATTATCTATTCAATTTGGGTGCCTTGCTCAGGCCAGTTTTGCTAGGTAGTGATGCGACATTTTTTAACTCAGCAAAAAAGCACTGGAATATCCATAATCACATAATAATAAAAAAAATACTTTAGATGCATTGTCTACTTCATGTGGGAGAATGCAGTAAGCTCCACTTCAACAGAACTTCTCCTCAATCAGTGACTGCAGAGGGTGCTAATGGCAAAGCCTTTTTGAGTGTACCAGACATGTTTCCTCTCATCTTGAAACGTCAGTCCTCTTAAGAGAAAATGGGCACTGAGCTTTGTAAAGGCGAGCCAGTGCCATGTGAGCAGTATCTTTTGCGGAATATCTCTGAGGGTGAGGAGCATAGGTAGCTCACAGAGAGGCAGAGTGTTGTATCCTCCATGCAGTTTGCTTGTGGGACTTCAGGTAATCTTGGTACAAGATAAAAATAGGACTAAAACTATTTCTGATTATGTTTACCACTTGGCTAATTAAAGAACTAAGGACTTCCTCATATCTAATTATGCAGAAAAAAAAAAAAATCTTTTCTTTTTAAATGATGCTTTAGAACAAAATTTGATCAGGTTAGGACAATCTCACTGTTAATTGGTACATTTTTTTATCTG
Source organism: Balaeniceps rex (assembly GCA_013401315.1). NCBI lineage: Eukaryota > Metazoa > Chordata > Aves > Pelecaniformes > Balaenicipitidae > Balaeniceps > Balaeniceps rex. Next base: position 15,431 of record VYZW01035472.1, on the reverse strand, counting down.
TCTCAGTAGACCTTTAACCTGTGGTTATTGTTCCAGTACTATAATAGTAAAGATAACAAGATTTTATATAAAATTGTGACTTGATTTTATAAAGGTTATAAACAAATTCATCATCAGCTGAAGTCAACAAAATGTAGAAGGTCAGTGACTTCGTAAAAACCAAGTGTAAGATTTAAGGCAGCTAAGGTTGACTAAAACATAAGATTTAATAGATATATGTCCTTACCATTTGCAGTTTAAAACTTAAATTACCAAACTTAATTTGTTTACAAGAGCAGTTTAACATCTACTTAATAGATTGTATAGAGATTTGCAGTTCCTATGTTTTGTGAGAAAAGCTTAAGTTACATTGTTTTACAGAACTGAAATCCAGAAAACTTATTATTTGTTTTTTTCCTCTAACTTGTAATGTACTGTAATTTTAGACTAAGAAGAAATACAAGAAAGATGGAGAAAAAAAAATCACTGATTGTTTCTGCTGTAGAATGGTGATTAGTAAAAGGGACAATGTAGCTGTGATATGGTGAAACTTTCTAATATGAATTTACATGAAGTTCATATATTAAAGGAAAAAAAACAAGGTTAAAATTCAGTTAAGTCTTGTTTTTAGAATGAAGTGAACCTAATTATTGCTGTTTGTGTATTTTTTCCTACAGCTTTTCTTTTGTACACCTAATTAAATGTCAACAACCACTGAATTGATCGTTATGAAGAGATATTTGACCACTATAGCAAGTTCACTTTCCCTTAGGGAAGAGAGAGATACCATATATTATAAAGGTTGATTGTCTCATATTAATGGTCATCTCAGTTTAACATTTCTGTAAATAGAATCTTCATTTTCCATTTGTGCAGCTGGCAGAGTTTTACACTGGGTTTATATCTAAAAGAAATTAAAAACCAACTTGCAGTGCCACAGACATATATCAAGGGAAAACTGCCAAACATGTCTAATTGGAAAGTAGAAAAAGCCTTAGTTAAAAAAAGTTTTTTGTTGAGATAAAAGTCAATTAAGTTGTAATAGAAGCCAACAAAGCTGTAATATATTTATGACTTGGCAGTCAGCTAGAGTGAATTGGGGCAGACCCAGCGACTCCAGCTGAAATGATAATTATTAAAAAAGGTACTCTGCAGCTGAAGTGTTTGCATTTCCTTATGGTATTTATACTCTTCTCTCAATCTGGACATTATAGTAATTTCAAAAAACAAAACAACCTTTTTTTTCTAAACAAGAAAAAAAGGTTTTTTTGGTTTTCTAAAAAAAAAAAAAGTGTTTTTTTTTTT